>CAMKVN010000245.1:0-34779 GCA_946474995.1 Funneliformis geosporum | reverse complement strand
GGAGAGTAAAAATAGAGAGTATGGTTACGTTGCTCGCGTGATGAATAATTAGTAGACACCAATTTATTTGCTTGAATGATATTATTAACTCGAACTTTGGTAAAATATAAAAATATTTTATGAATTTTTTTATTGGATTTATTTTCTTTAAGAAAACAATTCTTTTTTTACAAAAAAGAATCTATGAAGAACTTTTAAATGATAAAAAAAATACAAATATGATATAAAGATAGTATGCTATATATAATATGTATATATCTATATATATGCTGTAAGAAGAAAAATGAAATTTTCGACTTTATAAGGGAGCGGATTACATGGAAATATTTATGAAGGAAATATGGAAATGATGAATCGATTAAATAATCAATAATTAAATCGATTACTTATTGAATTGAAAAAAATGAAGATATGAAGAAAAAACAAAGATATATATATATGTGAAGAAAAAAAAAGTAATAAAAAGTAACTACAGAAAAATTTTGAAACAGAAAAAAAAAATTTGTTTGTGATAATAAATAGAATGTTGCTTTAGAGATAATGCAAAAAAATTTTGTAATTTGTGCTGATGATAAAAAAATGCAAATGCTGTTGTTATATACCGTGTAATGAATGCAAAAGTTGTATATATCTATCATGTACACGAATGCAAGTATATATTTAAATTCTATGTATGTATGATGAATGCAAAGTATGCGAAATATGAGCGTAAATGAAAAATGCGAAAAAAATGCTAATGTGGATAACAAATGCGAATGTAAAAATGCAGGAGTTTCAAACAAATGCCAATGCGTCTAAGAAAGTTGGAATTCATGATAACTTTTTACATGGGTGAGGAGTGAGGGGGTGGGGAAGTGAAGTGAAGGGGTGGGGTGGGAAGTGATGATGAGTAGTTTGTGCGTTTATTTATAAATGATTTTAATTTTGTGCTGGTTTATGTCGCTACATGAATTCCCCGTGAGATGATCATGTTCCTTGAATTCGATTATACAATGCGGTTTAAGTTTTCATCACGAACAACAACGGGAGGAAGTTCTTGAATGCCAAAGAGATTTCCACCAGTGGGTCTCACATGAGAAGATTGAGCATCCCGACTGCTTGAACCTCCATATCCGAACAATTCCAAAACCCTTGACAATTTAGAGGAATTCTCGCCACTTCTATTACTTCTTCTGCTCTCATTAGATGTATTATAGATATTATCAAGATTATTTTGAATTTGAACTGTATGAACATATCTCTTTTCGCGTTTCTCAGCGATAGCAGGTGGAGTAGCATCTTGCTTACAAAGAGGACAATTGGATGATTTTGTTGTAAGCCACTTATCCACACAATCTATATGATACAAATGAGAACATGGCAATTCCCTCAAGGTTTCACCATCAGAGAATTCTTCTAAACAAATAGAACAAATTTCAGGTGAACCGCTTGGACATCTAGAGGAATCGGAAACTTGGAAGACGGCAGAGATTTTGTCTTGTTTGCCATAGATCTTGATAGGGAAAGATTTAACTACAGATTTCTCTAAAGTGTAAGTCTGTAATTTGGCATTTACATTAGCTTCATGTTGAGCAACCATCAAAGATCGTTCACGTCGTCTAAGTTGATATAAGCGGCAATGAATCAAAACTAAGGAGGAGAAAATTTAAAAGGATAATTAGTCTAACTAGATATATATGGGTTAAATAAAGAAAACTTATATAGAAATGCATTCATATATTTACCTGACACTAAGAACGAAGCGGCAAGTAATGAACCAATAACGATGATTGCAATTTGCCAACCACCAAATGAACCTGAAGAAGGTAACATAACAATTCTGATCATTTTTCTTTGACCTTCAGTAGTTTGTTGGTTTTGTTCATTTTCTAAATTCTTCATCAATTCATTACCACTATCGCCTTTGACACGGAAAACTGGAATTTTTGCTACAAAATTTGGTTTTGGTTGCGATAATGATGTAGTTCCATCATTATAAATGATGGCACCAACCACTCCTTCTTGTTGTTGAACAGTTTGAATCTGATCATAAATCGAACATGCACCTTGCTTAATAAGGGCAATACGTTTGAATCGAGCAATTTGAGCAATGTCTGATGGGATAGATATAGGAGCGTAATTGCAAACATCGCCTGGACTGAATAATATACCCTATTAAATAGCAAAGAATGATTGTTAAAAAATATCTTCTTTTTAAAAAGGAGAATATTTGAAATTTCAATAAATCGAGTAAAAGTTGTACGTACCATGGAGCTGATTGTTGGTTCTGGCGTTCCGGTGACTGGAATTAAATTTGCATTTTCTTCTGTATAATCGAATCCTTCGGCTGGTTTACCATCTGGTGTTGTGACAACATTATCTATATTATCAGAATTATCACTAGCGTAAATCATGTCCTGATGCAGGGTTGGACTAGCAAGAACATTTATGGCGCATGACGATATTAATAAAAGGAGAAGAGGGATGGATTTGAAGGTTGCAGGCGTGAATCGAGTCATGTTTAGAAGTTATTTGTACAAAGGGTTTGAAATGTAATTATTAACAAAAAAAAAAAAAAAAAGGAAAAAAAAAATTTATGAATTGAAGGCTGCACACGCCAGCGTGAAAGATGATATATTACAAGATGATGATTTTTAATGAGGCGAATATGACAATGAAATAGAAGGAAAGTGTTTTTTTTTTTGGAAAGTTTATGGACAAAGGGATTGAAATTGATACTTTATATGAATTGCGTTAATAAAATCCAAAAAAGTCTTTTAAACTACCAAAAAAATATCCCTAATTCTCCGACCATGAAGTTCGAAAAGCGCCTTTTAATACTTTTAATAACAGATAAAATAAAGAAAAAATAATTAGATCATCATCTTTTATAGTGGAAAATTTCACAAAGCAAACTTGTTATCTAGTTATAGAAATGGCCATTTGTGTAAGGGTCACCTTGTTTACTAGATTGGAAAACACTTGAAGCATGACTATATTAATGACTGACAAAGATTTGGTTACGACAAAGACCGCGAAGATCGGTAACACGAAATGATGAAAAAGGATAACATCGTCCATGTACCATTATGCAAGTCAAACATTTTTTAAATTCATGTTAAGCCTTCTTTAGTGATTTTGGAATTACACGATGTCGTACGGGTATTGAAACTTCAAATTTTGATTTTAATTACCAATAATCATCATCTGTAATATTTCATTTAATAAAAATTCCTTTTTTTCTTCATTATCAATCAACCAATCAAAAAAAATATATAGCGATTATTATTATTAACCTTAAAAGAGAATTAAACTTTTACAATGCAAGTTAAAGATTTTATTTGGTCATACACGAAACAATTTTAATAAAATAAATGGTTTACATCATAAAAACGCTAAGAATATTTGGCAAAGTTTAAAAAGATATTATTAAACATGAAGATATTTGGAATTGTTTATAATGAACCAATCAACATTTCAACTAATTGTTTTTCTTTCAATACTCTCTCCTTTATAGTGTCACTTGTCTTTGTTACAATTAATGATTCGTTGTCTACGTCCATCAAACTAATACTTTCATTAGAAAGCTGATTCTCATTATTTGCTTCAGCCCCAACTTGATCATCATCGCCTATGTTTTTGTAATACTCTGGTGATACCAAGAAAAAAATTTTTTTTTGAATCATTAATAAATTAAACGTTTCCAAAATGGGAATACAGCATATAAAGAAATTCCGAATAAGGGGAATAGCAATTTTTTGTCAAAAAGATTAACAGACAAAGAAAGAAAACCTTTGATTTACCTTCTAAAACAGTCTTTACATTAGATAAACTACGTCCTGTCCGATTTAAAAGGATTTTAACGTGGTCTTTGATCTGTTCACGATTTCCAGAAAAGGGAATTAAAGATTTAATGTTACACAATGCAATGGCGATCAAGTTAAATTAATTACATCTCATCATGTGATTATAAGCAACAATAATTGTCATTATTGTTATGGCAATTGTTTACGCTTTTATATCTTCGATTTGTTTAGAGTTAAAAATTAATGTTACGTACCGCAGGTTCCTCGTAACAAATCCATGCAACTGTAAGGTCCACATACTGTAAAGTAAATAATCCTCCATCCAATCTCTGTCTTAAATAATGTCCTTCCATTTCACCATCTTCATCTTCTAAATCCTAAAATAATGATCTAGATTAGCCAAAGATAAAAAAAAGCTTCATAACTAGAAAGAACATATCCGTAAATACCCCTTTTTCTTCTTCAATCTCCTTATTGATATTTGCTACTTTAGCTTCATAACTTTCTCTCATTTCCAATAATCTGTCCACTTTTTCGTAATCATTTTCAATAAATTTATTTATCAATCGCATTCGAGCTTCGATATCGCGTGGAAGGTTTTTTAATAACGAAACAATTATTCCCATTACATGTTCTGCATATTTTTCAAAAAAAAGTTGAGCTAATGAATCAATAATGGATCGATAAATCTTAAATTCATAAAAAAGAAATAATTAGCACCTTCTTCTTCGACTTCGGAGAACGCTTTATAAGACTTTTTGAGCTTTTTTAAACCCTATTACAATATAAAATAAATACATATTAACTTTTTGCGATATATCATGATTGTCAAAGAATATCACAACGGTCTAATTCTCATCCTTAGATTATTATATTTACAGGGGAAAAATAAAAGATTAAGATAACTATATTCTTTACAGGTTATATAATCGAAGAACCACATTAGATGCGATTTAATACCACGACATGATCATCATAACCAAGTTAAAAACCCCTTTGATGTGAATGTATATATATAAAAAATAATATTTTCTTACCTTACGCATAAAAGTAGAAAAGAGCGTTTTAAGCCCAAATATTTCTACAAATCGCTCGCAACTTTTCAACCCATAAGGTGATGACAATGCATGATCCAACACTTTTATCGAACGCATGCGAGACATCATTTTTTCTCTAATAATTTATTACATATAACATTAGCTCTAGCTATAAAATTTTATGATAATAAAAATCAACACCTACTTCATCATAATTAGCATCAGTTCGACACCTTCGCCTTCTAAAAACCTTTGTTTATTTTCTGGTTCTTCTAATGCTAAACATAAAGCATCGAAAAAATTTTCCATCATTTCTGTCTCATCAGCATCTTTTGGATCTCTACGTTTATAAGACTATAATACATAAATATATAATATATATTCTAATCAATAATTATTTTTTAATTCTTATAAAACCGAACTGACTAATAAAAAAGATCATACATTCAGCACTTGTAACAAAACATCAATTCCACCAAACTCTCCAAGTTTCAATCTGTTAACTAAAGAATGAATAAAAAAATTTTTAGATTTAAAATTTAAAACAAATGTATTTCTCATTAAACAAAAGTACCTCGACTGTTTTGTAATAAAATTGCCAACAATTCACTACAATACTGTTTATTGGAATCAAACGTTTTGACTCTAATCCTATTAAGTATCCATTGTAATAAATTCGTGTCTCGAACAACTCTCTCAGATATTGCAGGGTCAAATGATGTAAAATTTTCAATTATGCCTAACAAATTAATTTAAAAAAAAAATTATTATTAAATTAATCATTATAATAATGTTATTATTATCTATTTATATATTATACCAAGAGTGTTAAAAATCCCCTGCTTGTCAGTAGTTTCCTTTTCATCCAATCTATCTAGATTTTGAACTAAAAGTTCCAACGCTTGATTTTCAAGCTAATATATCAAAATGAATTTTAATATATTAATATTCCAAAAATCATAGTTGGTACCAAATCAATCATACCTTATAAAGAATAATAATATTACCAATGAATCAATGAAAATTTTCATTGCATTTTCGTCATTTTCAGCAACAACATCTTCGTCTGTTAATTCGTTCAATAGTTCTATCGCATCTATAGTAATATCGGTATTTTCGTGACTTAAAAGTGACACAATAGAAGCTGCAGCTCCCAATTCAACCACTTGAGAATATAGATCAGGCACTTCGGTAAGAGTTAATAAGTGTTTGATTTCTTGATCAAGGTCCGTTTCTGATTCCATAAACCTAAATGATTAAAACAAACGTTAAAAAATCTGTTGAACATTATAATGGATGGTAATAAGTAAACCTACTTTGTCGGATCATCGGGATATTTAACGCGAAGTTCTTGATTTTTACTTAAAACTTTTTGAAACTTTATAACCATTCTACGCATTCCGGTTAAATCTAATGTTTCTTGCTTTGATAACGTGAATGATTCAAATTAATTAAAAAAAAAAAATAATATACTGTATATACATAAATGTATCAAAAATACAAACCTCTTCAATATCGGTCTGATCAACTAAATCTAAAATTCTCTTCTGCTTTTCAGTTAATCCGCCTCCGTAAAATCTTCCACCTTCTTCCTCTTCTAAATCTTTTTCCTCTTCTTCATCTTCATATTCATCAATATAGTATTCTTGTTCTTCTACTTCATCGGATATTTGTACAGACTTTCCCTTTCCTTTTGAAGAACTAGAAGTGACAAGTGCACTTTTCGACAAAATAGGTTGTGGAATTTTGAAATTTGTATTTCCCGTAACAAAATCAGAAACTTCTTCGTCTTCTTCAGGGTTTGTCTTTTGACGTACTGCTTTGAGCACTTCAATGTTTGGATTTGCTGTAAGCTTTCTTTTATTTTTTCCACTTGGAATGGAACTAGAAGGGATATTAAAAAGTTTATCTACGTTCATTTTTTTTTTCTATTTGTTCTATATGTGAAGAAATCGTTTAGTAGAAATAACCAAAACGAAAATAAAATTTACGAACAATGGAAAACAAAATGCAAGCTCGATCGCCAACATGCAGTGGATCAAAGGAATCTTGTGTCACGGTATACTGCATGAATTCTCACGAGAACGTGACAACTAATACAAAATCACGATATATAAAATAAAAATTTTATTTAACAATCCCAAAAATTTTCATGTAATTTTTATAATACATCTTTTTGATCTAAAAATTCTGTATTATCATATATATATATAGATATGTTTCTATTCCCCCTTTAAGCCTGTCTTCCTTTAGTCTCGATAGGTAATAAAACCATAAAAACACCAGATATTCCAAATAATGATGCAGAAACGTATAATGGCACAGATATGCTAACTGAAAGGAGAATGCCTGTTATCACTGGAGCAATTATACCGGCACTGGATTGAATCGATTTTATTAGAAATAGTATTTCCAAAATGTAATAATAAAAATCACTTACACTCTTCCAAAAGCAGATGCTATCCCACAAGCTGTGCCCCTTATTTTTGACTCGAATACTTCCGGAGTATATCCATATATAACCGCGTAATTCAGTGTGGCCAAGAAGTTGACCATAGCTGAAGATATTACTTCACCAGAATGCGATTTGACTGCCGAGAAAAGGAACACAGATAACGCAGTACCAAATGTCGCAACTGACATGGTTCCAATACGACCAAGAAAAGTTTCTATTAACCATGATCCAGCCAAGGATCCAGGAACTCCACATAATGAATATATAACATAATCTTTTAAAACATCATGCATCAATGAACTGTTCTCTTTTTCCCCGTTATTTAACCCCAAACTCTCAAGATATTTTGGTAAGAATACGTTAAACATAGTATAAGAAAAAGATACCAGAGCCCATATACCCCAAACAAGAACGGTTGTGGTAATCCATTTTTTTGTGAATAAAGGTCTAACTGCATTCAAATTTGATGAGATATGGTACTTGATATATGCTATAGGATCCGAGATGAATTTGACTTTAAGATACCGAGGTTCATTCGGGAAAGGGAAAGCGGGGAATGAATCATTACGAGAATTTGTATTGCTCGCAGCGGGAGTTGTCGGAAAGTCACTGGAATGAATCTGCATATCATTACCATTAATCTTTGCGATCTTGCGCAACACAAGTATAGCATCATGTTTGCGATTACGTGACATTAAATATTTAGGTGATTCTTGAAGTCGAAAAAAAAAAATACGGGACATGAGCATTAAGAAAGTCTACAAAATTGAGAAAGTAAGTAAATATCATTTTATAATATATAAACAAGGGTCAATCCCTGTAGACGAAACTAACCAAAGATCCTAAAATCGCCAGCAAATATCTCCAACCGTTGTTATCTTTAGAGACATCACATAGTACAAAGCCTGTTCCTTCCGTTTGTTCGTGACAACTGTTCGGTGGTAAAATAATATACGCCAAAACTGAACTGAGCACTGCACCAAGTGAGAAGAATACTGACATAAAAGTGAGAAGGTATTGATGTTCTTTTGGTATGAATTCAAGGAACAATGCACCTAATTTCAAATTTTTTATGAAAGAGTTTTAACCTCAATGAACAACGTAGAAATCACGATAAAAATTTAAAAAAAATCTTTGTTACCATCGACCGGCATATTTCCACCCACGCCAAATCCCAACAGGAAAAGCATAGCACATAATTGAGTAAAGCTTTGTGCAACGCTTGAAACTATGCCAAAAACGGTAGTGACAGCTAAAGTCCAGTTGAATGCTTGTTTACGACCATGAGTGTCTGAAAGAACACCCCAGAATAAGGCACCAAACATCATGCCAGTAAACAAGGAACTTGACAATACCCCGATGAGTGAATCGGGCAATTCAAAATGTCCTACGACAATAAAATAATATATGTAAGTATGTAAGCTACTATAAGTTATGATAAGGTCATGAGATCCATTGAGACATTTCATACTTTGCACTCTCGGTAATATAACAGCTATACACTTTAGATCAATTGCATATAATTATTAAAATTTAGAGTTTTTTTGTATGACATTATACAAGAAAGCACATGACAGACACGTGAAAACGATTATTACCTGTAACCACATCTAATATTACATAAATATTTGGAATTAGAAAAATATTTTTTTTAAAAAAAAAGCAAACAACTAGAATATATACATTATCAGCTAGCCACCCTAATCCACAAAGTACCTAGAATAAAAACGAGTTACTGAATTGTTCGATATCCTCGTAATCCCGATAACTGATTCTATGAAAACTATTTCCATCAAACTTATTTTCAAGTAAGACCACAAAACCCACAGATATAAATAAAATATTTATCAACGAACCAACAATTGTTTTTGAAATTTTCCCATCCCGATCTTTGTTATAACAGCATCAAGCGCAGTTTGCTTCTTAGCGGTATCATCAGGTAGTAAAATCGAATCATCGGAAAAGTTATCCTCCTCATCTGCTGCTAATATCTCGGTGCTTTGTACATCTGACGAGGGTATTTCTATAAACATTGTTCTTTCTTCGTTAGAATCATTAGAATTAGGATTCTTTGGAGACATGATGTGAAAATTTTTTTTTTTTTTTATATAAAATTGATAAAAAAAGAATATGAATATGAAGCCCTTTTTAAGCCTTGGTTACGTGTAAACTATCTTGTTAACATTATCTAAATGTTTTAAAGATAAGATAGAGAGCGTATTGTAACTCGGGTTTTAAATTATTAAGGAAATATAATACATAGAATAGAAATTGTATCAATGTATCACACATAGGATGATCTCAGGGAGGGTTTGGATCGGGACCCAATCAGATGACCGATCTCGGAAGCCTCAAAAATCGAGTCGATCCGTGACTCGAGAAATTAATTGAAACTCAGAAATCGAGTTGATTCATGATTGGTACCATTAAATCGACAAGTTTATTTTATATCGCACAAAACGCGTCTTAAAATTACATATCACGATCGCCAAAAAGATCATTAACAGGTTTTAATATGCCCCTGAAAAAAATGGTAAATAGTTCATCACGGGATCTACTCAGGGTGCAGATCGAAAAGTGAAATATCATCGATGTCAACACCATAAGCTATAATCTCTTCATTATGCAACAACCTCCACCTACAACCTCTTCGGGACCTTTAACCGTTCCACAGTTTGTTGTAATTCATGATCAATTACAACAGTGTTGGAAACATCCAGTAGTTCATTATGTGTTTGAGGATGAACCTTTTCCCTCAGATGTACCTAAAGATTCATACGTTTTGGTGAATCTTGGTGAAGATGGTGAAAGTATTGCTGCTGTTCATTCTTTAAGTCATAAATTCCAAGTAACAAATTGTAAAGTTAGTTCTACGCCACAAATGAATGCTAACGCAGGAACAGGGGGCGGTAAAGACTCGAATACAAATTTAATGCTAACCATTGAGGGAATGTCGGCCAAGTAAGTTTATTCGAAGAATTTTTTCTTATTAAATATAGATTTTAAACTTACATTTTATTTTTCTTTTATTATATTATATTCTTACAGTCAACCAGCAAAGAATCGAAGCAAACAATATAAAGAAGAATTCGATCAATCATCTAGTGTGTTCGGATTAGATGATCTAGTTTACGATTTCAAAAGAAGGTAATTATAGAATATTATATATAAATATAAATATTTCGTTCAACCAAATTTTTAATGCGTTATATTTGTTTAGGAATGAATTGCTGAAACAATCATTTTTATTTTCACAAAATCAAGAACCTAATATAAAATAATATACTTGATCCATTTAGGTTGTATTTGATTTATTCCGAATTTTGTATACTAAAAATTGATTATGACTATTTTTACCATAAAAACGAATATTATTATAATTATAATTTAAATTTTTTATAATTCCTGCTAGAATTAAAATAAATTTCTGAATAACTTATCACATGATATTGATCTAAAATTAGGTGTAACCTTTATGATAATCTTGTGTGACAATCCTGACAATTCAAATGGAAATAAAAGCGCCAAATTAATATTTTAATGAAACAAAACCTTTCTTGAAAGATGGAACAATTATTATTACATGTTGACCCAAAGCGTTGTCCGTCTTTTAGTGATCCTGTAGACGTATTTATTGCAGCTTTAATTGCAGTTAGTCTCTTGGTTTGTTATTTGCCACAGGTAAGTTAAAAGAATGCTTGGTCAAAGTTTATCATGCTAAGATATCGTATATACAGTATATATTTAAATATTTGATAGCATTATAGAATTATTAACACCAAGACTAGTGAAGGAATTAATCCATGGTTTCTTTTATGTGGATCTATTTCATTAACATGCAACCTATTCAATATTTTAATTTTACAAGCAAACAAGATTTTTGTGGTATGTTAAATTCAAAGAATATTTCTCTCTTGCTAAAAGAATATCAAAATCAAAAAGTCTCTCTTTTCTTTCTTCTAGTCTGGTAGATTTTGTTTCCAGAATACTTTGGGAATTCTTCAAATTATACTTCAATGGTTTATGTTTACAATATTTTTAATATTGTACATCGTATACTTTCCAGAACATTTGAAAATTGTATCTGACATAAATGCATATAATAGGATAAAAACTTCAATGAAATGGCTTGTTTCACGCTACATTACAGCTTTTGTCACAATAATTTTTTTCTTTGTACTTATTACTTCAACTTACTTGTTAATATTCGTTGGAGAAGCTGACGAACATAATATAGTCAAATATTGGGCAGATTTATTAGGAATCTTCTCTTTGATTTTAGCATCAATTCAATATATACCTCAGATTTGGGAAACTTGGGGAATCAAGGTATGACCATTAAGAAAGTTTCTATGAATATAATTGACTTTTCTCTTAACGTTCTTCTAATTGTTTTTATATTTATATTCAGATTGTCGGAGCTCTTAGTATTCCCATGTTGATTGTTCAAACTCCAGGTAAATTATTCTCCGCTTTAAAATCCGTGCATCATTTTAAACTTCCTATTTATTAACATGTTCCCCCCCCCCCCATGAAACTAGGAACGTTCCTTCTCGTGTATTTTCTTAAAATTCGTGAGGGTACTAGATGGTCCTCATGGATTGCTTTCCTTATCGCAGGAATCCTACAAGCAACTCTTCTTGTATTATGTCTTGTTTTGTACTATAAAGAAAAACGTAGAATTTCTTCAAGATCTGTTAATGAAATTGAAGCTCAATCTAGTGGACCTAGTGAACCTAATGAACAATCACCTTTGCTTCCTTCTTTAAGTGTACGAGAAAATTAGAAAGAACAAATTTTTTTTAAATTATATCAAATATTTTATAGGATCTGATTATATAGATTTCGGTTTATGTATATTTTGGATAGTAATATATCGCGTTATAATAAAAAATATTGTTATTATAAATCTACTTGACTAGCGACAAGATATAGTAAATCACATGTCTCTCGTGATTTTCTTAGTTACACTCGGAATAAACAAACAAAACATCATTTTTGCCATTTTTCGATATCGATCTTTGAATTTTATAAATCCACCAAAACATTAAAGATCAGATCCAAAAATTTGGTTTTTTTTTTTGATGGATGATAATTATGAAACAGGCGTAATCTTGTGTAAATATTAAATTGCGGATCGCACATGCGATTAAATGGAAACAAAAAACTTTTAAAATCCTTGATAATCTATCGTTTACCATTTCTTTATCTTTAATAATTGAACCAGATACTTTAAAATTTACATATAAATACTTTTATTTTTTATTCTTTTTTTTCGCCTATTTTGTTTACGAACGAAGAAATAAAAATAATAATAACAATAATAAAATCTTTTGTAAAATATGGATCGTATATTATTTGATATTGATCCGAAGGATTGTCGTACTGACAATAATTTTCTAGAAGTATTTATTGCGGTCTTTATTGCTCTTGGACTTTTAATTAGTTATTTACCACAGGTAAATTAAATAGAAATGTTCTTTTTATTATTATTATTATTTAGATAAAAGAATTAAAATAATCTTTTTACATTTTTTTAATAGCATTATAGAATTATTAGTATCAAGTCTAGTGAAGGAATTAGTCCATGGTTTCTTTTGTTGGGAGCCGTTTCAATGACTTGCAGTTTTTTCAATATTTTAATTTTACAAATTCCTCAACTTGAATGTTGTAAATATGTGGTAAGTAAATTTAAAATTTTTTGATATATAAATAAATATATATCTTTTTTTGATTTTTTGATTTTTCAGAATATATGTAAATACGAAGTCCCTTTTTTGTCCCATTTTTTAAAACTTCTCTAGTCTAGTAGAGTTTGTTTTGAAAATACTTTGGGAGTTACTCAACTCACAATCCAATGGTTTATGTTTACAATGATTTTAATATTGTTCATGGCATATTTTCCACAATACAGAAAATATATACCAATTGGTATTGATGGTTTTGCATTATCAAAGGAATGGATCGTATCACTTTATGTTACAGCCTTTGTTGCTTTACATTTCATCTTTACGCTTGCTATTTCTGCTTATCTTTTAATATTTGTTGGTAAAGCCGATGAACATGATACAACCAAATATTGGGCAGATGCATTAGGAATTATTTCTTTGATTTTAGCCTCAGTTCAATATTTACCTCAAATTTGGAGAACTTGGGAAAGAAAGGTAATGACCTTCAAGAACCTCCTTACATGATTAAAATATGACACTTTTGCTAAACTTTTCATATAATTTTTATTTTATCTAGACTGTTGGAGCTCTTAGTATTCCAATGATGTTGGTTCAAACTCCAGGTAAATGAAATCATTTTACGTACGCTTTTATAATTTTTGTGGCATGAAATTCTTTATTCATTCAACGTCTTGAAAATAGGATCATTCCTTTTCGTATATTCGCTTGCTACTCGTGAGGGTACCAGATGGACAACATGGATCGTTTTCCTTATTACAGGATGCCTTCAAGGAACTCTCCTTATAATGTGTATTTGTTGGTATTTTAGAGAAGAACAAGAAGACAAATTTATTGAAGAGAACGTCATTATTGATGTTCCTAATGAACGTACAGCATTGCTTAATACTCCCAATGATTCAGATGAAATAATCTTATAATTAAGTTTTTAATTTATTAATTTATTCATTGTAAAGATTTGGGATTTGGGATATGGGATTTTGGCGGGATTGTAGAAATTTTTTGAACAAGTTTTGTTTTTCATTGTAAAGATTGGGATTTGGGAATTATAGAAATTTTTTTTTGTATAATGATGTAATTGTGAATATTAATAATATACTCTATATATTTGAAGTTTATGTAATAATAAAAAAAAGATTGAATTTTTGCAATTTTGATTTTACTTTATCTTTAATCGAAATTTCCAAATAAGGTAACAAAAGATTGTGGATCAAGCAAATTTAAGAATTACAACCGACACCTGACGATGTTCGATGTCGATAATGAAGTTTAGCCTTGAAAAAAACGTGGATTAAAGAATGAAAAAAAAGTTAACAAGTATAGGATGTTTATGCTAGCAAAGCAATCTTTTTCTTTTTTGGCTCATTCATTAAGATTTTCAGGTTTTTGTTAAATTTTGCATTTATTATAATTATAACCAAAAGAATGCCATCAGGATAAATAACGAATTTTTTTTTCGATTTTAATTTATAATATGAAATTTTGTTAAAGACATCCTTTAATAGAACAAAAAGCAAAGATTTCTTTTTTTAAAATTAAAATTATATTTTAAAGAAACGCTGTCAAAGGTGTGGTTATCCGAAAATGAAACATGTTAAAGCATTTTTTACAAAATAAAAATTCACACTTTTTATTCGTTCAAAAGAGATGAAATATATTAAAAAGGAAAAAAACAATTTTTGCATCTGCGCGTCATTCAGATACCGTTTATATTATGACCCTCCCTACCGAAATACCGAAATTACTGACCCTCGGGTCATCCACCGCTGACCAACTAATCACTACCATATATTCACCGAGTCATCAGGATGCAGGTGCGTAATTACGGTAGACATTATTAATGCAAACGATGTCCAAAGGAGAAAGGAATTCACTAGTACTAATACGTAAATTTTTATCACGTTTATATACCATCGAACGACCTTCAACATTAGGTCCAATTTCTGAGATTCCAATAGTGGCAATACCGGTAAAAATCCTTTTGGCCAATTCTTTATTTTTTGTTTCATTATTTACACCAGCGGTATCCCAATATTGCATGAATGAGTGAACGTCATATTCGGTTTCATATTCGATTTCCATCGTGTCAAGGAGGTTGTTTTTGTTCCATTCGTTTCCGGAATCTATGAAATCTCTTTTAATCTCAATAAAGTTATCTCGATCTTGTCTTTGATGTTCATGTATCAACCCGATAACATGCCCCAATTCGTGCAAGGATCTTACATTCTTGTCAATGTTCACTTGATGTGGTCCTCCCGCTTTACCTACGCTAATGGACCAATTTCCAGTATTATCGGAAGTGAAATAAACATAATCTGTTTGATTCGTTCTCTCGATAAATTTGACCACCGTTTTATCATTCATCTCGTTTATTGCTCTTATGATCAAGGGCCAAAAGGGATGAGTTGCATTGGGTTGATATGGAACGATTCCACCAGGCCAAAGTATGGTTCCTTTCTGAAAAGCTCCCATATTTTTTGATTTGTTAAAACGGTAAGAGAGAATAAGAATAATAAATCATCGTAAAAAATGGTTACTTATAAATAGATGAAAAAAAAAATTTTTTTTTTTTTTTATTTGTCCATAAATGTTATGATAAAAAGAAACACAACATAATTTTTTTGAAGAATTGTTCCCTTCATGTGCAAATGGAGGAAAAAAATTCACTTGGCAATAATTCACTTATTAAGGAAATTTAGAATTATATCCGCCACCTTCCTATATACGAATATCGTTAGGATAGAAAAGGAAAATCAATCCGCGTATCAATGATTGTGATATTGACGGGTAGTTTTTTTTTTTGAATAAAATATAGTCGTTTAACGTATTCCATAAAGCTACGCGAAACACGAAATTAAAAATTGTCAATTGACTGAAATTACGGATGCGTACTTCAATTAACGGTTATTTTTTTTTTTTTTTTTTTGAGCGTTTAATAACAAATTGGTCTGTCTTTTTTTTTATTGAGGAAAAAAAGTGATTAAAAATATATATGTGTGTGTATATATATAAAATAAGTTAAATCTTTCGTGAGAAACAAAGCCAAACCTGTTTTGTGCCCTTTAAATTTTCACGTTATTTATGAGGTTATAAATGATCCGAGTTATGGTAATTTATTAATGTATAGTTCTTTAAATTTGGATTTAAATTTAATAAGCTTTTGTTAATAATCTGTTACTTAAGAATAAAAAGCATATAATTAAATTCAGAATTGTAAATGCATTGATTAGTATTTAATTAATATATAATACTTTTTTACAAATACATAAAAATAATATCAAATAAATATATAAATCCTAATTTATATATATATGTATATGCTTAAAACAGGTAAAATTAAATCAAATGATAAGATTTCTAAACTACTAATATTATTGAAATTTATCTAATTATAAAAATGTATTAAAAGTCAGATTATTTAAAATAGATACTTTTTTAAATAAATTAATAAAAAGATTTGATAAAAGAAAAAGTATAATAAGAATTATTAAAATATTTTAAATATATTAATCATCTTTTTTATTTAATTAATTTAGAATAATTTCTAAATAACTTATTTTTTAAGCTAATTAATCTATATATAATTAAAGTAAGAAAATTGTTTATATAGATTAATAAAAATATAAAATTTTATAATATTATTTTAATATAGTTTTAAAGTTCATTACAATTTCTAAAAAAAAAATAAAAAAATAATGTTAAAAAAATTTTTCTAATAATAAATTAAAAAAATACATTATTACTCTATTACTTTAAATCTAATTTATTTAAGTCTAATATTTATAAATAAAGAAATAAATATTAATAAAATATTTTTAAAGAGTAATTAATATATATAGGAACATAGTAAAAATATACAAAATTCCAAAAAAAATTTTTTTTTGAGTTGATGTTAAATCTCAACTTATTTTACTAAAAAAATCAAATTAGCTTATAAAGTAAAATTAAATTTTTTTAGAATTTTGTATCTTTTTACTGCAAAACGATCATATATAAAAATAATTTTTTGTATCCAATCCATTACTCAAAATAATATATTTAAGTCTAATATCCTAAAAATAAGTATAATATTAAATTATGTTTTTTTAAAAAATTGGCTAATAAATCATTTATTAAAATTTATTTTTATTATAATCCTAATTTAAGATTTTAAATTATTTTACAAAAATAAATTAATATTAATTTTTTATTTAAAATATAAATTTTTAAAATAAAATACTAATAAAAAAATTTATTAAGATTTATCTTTAATTTGAACTTTAATAAGAATTTAAATTGTTTTATAAAAATAATTTAGTAAATATAAGTTTATTTATTAAAATATAAAAATATAAAATATTAATGAATTATTAATTAGATTTGAATTTTGAATTGATTAACAATTTTTTTTAAGTTTAATATTAGTTTTTTATAGTTTTTATATTATTAGAAATTTTATTTTTTATTAAAGAATTTAAAGTTTAAACTTTCAATTAATAAAAAGTATTAATATAAATTATTTTTTTAAAAAAAAATAATAATAGATTACTAAAGAATTCTATCTATTAGTAACATCCAGATAGGTTGAATTTCTCTGTCAGTTTTTAATATGTAATTGTATTGAGAATCTAAAGTAATTTCAAAGTCTTATATGTATGTAATTAAAGACGTATCAAGGGATCACTGCCAACATGCAAAAATAGCAAGCTATCCAGTTGTTATATATTAATAACTTTTAAAAAATACAGCATAATTTGATAAATTTGGCTTTTTTTCTTATAATATAAATAATTATTTTATATAAAAGATATTAAAAACTAATTAGAAAAAAAAATAAAAATTATTATTTTAATATAGAGGTTTATTTAAAATTTATATAATATACAAAAAGTATTACAAAATTATATAAAAATAAGAAAGTTAAACTTCAATTAAAATGTTACTATAAAATATTTACCTTATTGTAAGTTGTAATTTAAAAAATAATCAGTCATAGATCTTATAAAAATAGAAAATTTAAGATTATATAAAATATTATTTCTGAATAATATATCATTATATAGTTACTCAAATATATTTTCAAAAAATAAATCCAAGGTTATTTAAACTTAAAATACAATGAGTTTTTTAATTATAAAAGTTATATTTATTATTTTTTCTCTATTTTTTATTATAAAAAAATTTTACAATATAAAGAAATGAAATTTCTAATACAATTAATCATATTGCTATTAAAATTATTTTTAAATTTTATTTCATTTGAATAAAGATTAGAACTGGTTCAACATAATTAAATTTAAAACTGATTTAATCTAATTATAACATAAAATTGGTTTCAATTTTTTAGATTCAATAATTAGATTTAATAAAATTGATTTATTTCATAAAAAATTGAATTTAATAATGATAATATAAAATCAATTTTATGTATTTTGATATTTGACAAATTATTTATGTAACAAAAATAGATATATTTTATACTTTCAATTAGCCCTTTCATCAAAAAGCTTAATTTTTTTTTAAAAATTTTAACATAAAATTTTTTAAATAAATTGAAAAAGTTAATTTCTTCTAATTTGGCTACCTATTAGCTTAAAAGTCATAAATTTTGCACAATTTCAAATTGTAAATTTTCTATATTGTATAGAATCCTCATTATCAGTAGATAATAATTAAAAAAAAGATTCAATTTAGTTCATTCTTTATAAAAGTTTTTTTAATATTAAAAAAAAATATGAAAAACATACTCTCATTTCTTTTAAATCTAATTCTTCTATTAAAATTGATTTTGAAATTGAAATAATTAAACGTATTAGTAGTTTAAATCAAAAAAATATTGCACAATTACTGATATCACTAAAACTTGCAGTAATCTGAGTTATACATCTTATTTTTTTCACTTGAATCCGGTTGATCCTTTTATTATTTATTGTAAAATATATAAAAAAGTCTTTATTCATATCAATGAAAAGGTAGAATTATAACAAATTTTATTAATCATTTATGTGATAAACATAATATTTCAAAGAATAATTATTTGAATTATTTAGGTAATAATAATAAGATATATATTATACATATTATACATTTATATTTTTTGTGCAAGTATCTTTTTTTTTACTTATAAATGTATTATAATATTTAGTTTAGTTTTAAGATTTATATAAAACAAAGAGTAATTTTTAATATCTATTTAATAGTCTCAACATGATCAATCTCAAATTACAGAATTTTTAATTAAATCAGCAACTTTATGTTTAACAAAACAACAAGATTTTATTACATAAAAGCTTATTATCTTTATTATTAAATTTGCTCAACCATTATATATTTTACAAAATTCACATTTTGCAAATTATTTCTTACTTGTGAATCTAATTATAAAATACCAAATGATAAAACAGTAAAGACTAAAGATGCTTATCAAAACTCCCTCAAAATAATTTTATCACACCCTTTATTATGTTTTTAATATAGTTTTAGCTAATTTCAGATTTTGAGATTTTGTCATACCTTTTACTATGTTTTAATATAATTTTAGCTATTTATTAATTGTTTTTTTTAGACTTTGTCCTCCATCTTTAGTAAAGATTATAATACATAATTCATTTATATGAAGTAAAGAATAGTTTTATTCACTTTTAAGTAATAATATTATTGCTATTCATCTGATTATAAGCCTATAAATCACAAAATCTCATTATAAATATCTTGATATAATAATAACATGATTAATATCTAACTTCAAATTTTGTGAAGCACTTTTATCTTGCAATTATCTTTCTTATTCACATTCAGCTATTAGTGATAAATTATTTCAAATTATAAATGATTGACATTTATCAAACATAATACTTACTATTGTAACTAATAATGGTTTTAGTATGATAAAAGCTGTTTGACTTTTGGATAAGAAATATTATTACAAATAAGAAGATAATCTTATGCTACTTATACATTACAACTTTTAGTTTTATGGAGTTTAAAATAATTAGTCTGAAGCGAAGCGAAGGACTATATACTAACAGACACTTTAATGATTGAGTTCCTGTTGTCCGCCCGCTTAAATTATAAGTCAATGCAGATTATTGGTTCCTTGCAATACACTGCAGGTTCTATATATAAAATAAATGTTAAGTAAATAAAATCACGCGAACCAAACATATTAAATAAACAAATGTAAACAAATGCAATGTCAATCAAACAAAAAAAATTCCTTTTTAAAAAATATTTTTATTAAAAAAAATAATTAAAATTAAAATAATTAAAAATTGTATGTAATAAAAAATTTACTATTAATTGTTGCAATTTGCATTCTTCGAGATTGTTAGTTAAACTTTTTAGCATTAATTTTAGCTATTTTATTATTAACTAGTATATGCTATTAAAAATCACCTTAAGGATTATAGTAAATCATATGATCCATAAGGTGATTTTAATAGCCGATCATATTATAATTACACTAGGTGAAGTGTATATCACGGTGAGACATAGTCATGTGTTAGGAATGTGTTGGGAATAAAACAATGATGAGCTATAAAGTAGGTGAATATTCACTTCAGACTTCACAACAGTTCCCGTTTCCTAGTATAAATCAGTGTATCGTCAAGTAAAATATTTGCAGACATTCATTTGTTTACTAAAATAGGCTTAGTAACTTTGAAAAGCTTAACAAAGTTCTGGACAATTATTAGAAGAAAATAATAATAGCAATCCACTTGATATCTTTAACTGATGTTAAGATTAAATAGAATTCTACATATTATGCTTGGAAAGAATATAATTTAATACGATTTGATTCTACTATATTTTTAACAAAATCAGATTGAATATCACAAAAGAAGAAGAAAAATTGGAATGATTATGTTTATCTTTTAATGAAAAACAGTAAGTTTAAAATAATAATAGTAATTTATAATTTTATATATTTAATACTTATTGTATTTATATATTTTTTAAAGGTTTCTATAAATCTTTTATCACTAATTGAAAGGGTAATATATCATATTTATAAAGTTAAATTAAACTTTGCTTTTGAAATATGTAATCTAATCCAATTTTCTCATATCTTTATAAATTTATAATTTCTCTGATAAAAAATTAATATATAATTCCAATTTAATTTTAATTGTTAAAATAAAATCAACGATTACAAATATATTACTTTAAGTCTTATCCATCCTTATATAGAATTATTGAAAAAAACATTTGCATCTAAATTTGAAAATAATGGTACATATCTTAACCTTATTTATGGATCACAGACTGAGAATAATTATGAAGAGGAATCTGATAGTTTAAGTGATGATGATGAAATTCCATCTAGTGGTTCACAATAACATTAGCAATATGCTCATAATCAATTTCAACAAAAGATACAATAACAAAAGAAAAAGCAAAAGCAAAACTAAGAAGTTATTGTAGTAAAAGAAGAACAGATAATACAAATGTAGGTGATATTAATTGAGTTGAATATTTACAAATTGCTAATACTACTGGTCTTCTTCAAAAGGTAGGTCTGGGCAGCTATTTTTTAACATTAGATGAATTTTGGTTAGTTCTAACAGATTTAGTTCAAATTGCAACGGTACTTGACCCCCGATTTAAAAATTTTCAATGGAATGAAAGTGGTGAAGAAAAAAAATAATTCATATAAATTATTACAGGAATTATATGATTCTGCAAAAAAGGGATCTTGAACCAGATATTAATATACAACAAAATACTATTCGCAATTTACATATAAATAATGATGATGATGATTTCTTAGAAAGTAAAGAGTTGGAATGGAAATTGAAGAAGATGATGAGGTTTTGCGTTATATGAAACTTCGGCAAATTGATATTTCAGATGATACTTTAAAATGATAGGATGTGAATAAAAGTAGCTTTATTATTTTGTCTCAACTTGCACGAAAATATTTATTAATTCCTGCAACTTTTGTTCTCAGTGAGAGATAGTTCTCAGATGCAGGTATCTCTGCGAAATGTACACAATTATCTCCGGATTTAGTTAATCAAAATTTATTTTTAAAAAGAAATAGTGATCATTTCAGATATCTTTCCACCTCGAAATTAATGTTATATTTTAAAATGTAATAAGTTTTTTGATTGAATTTTAATAAATAATGATTGAATTGGCTTCACTTTCAGTAGTTTTGGGTATTTTATTTCTTTAACTTTTCTTGTATTTAATAAATATAATGCAATATAAATAATAAAAGTTAACGTTCGTTGCAATTCGATATTATTAGCAAAACCGATTTTACTTTAAACCGGTTTAAAACCGGTTTAAAAGGTTCCAATTTTGAAAAAGGGAATAAAACCTGTTTTTGAAAGTAAAACCTCTATACTTTACAACGTGAGTGTATTTTCATTTTTAAATGTTTGTATCAAAACGAAAGTAGCACACCTAATCCGGCAAGCTAAAACATAACAGATTTTTCCACTTGGTAATAATAATTTATTTTTGTTTTATTAAATGTTTCTTTCGGGAGGAATCAGCAATATTTGGCCATTATTAAAATTATCTCCGGGAGTTGGTATTACTTTACCTTGACCTTGATTGCGTGTCCGTTTATATAAAAAGAAAGCTCCAAGCGTTAATAAACAAATACCAGCTAAGGAACCTAAAATCGCACCAATTATAGCAATTTTATTATCAGATTGTTTTTGCGGAGCTGGTATATCTGTTTGTGTCGGTAAAGAAGATGTGTCATTTGAGCTTTGAAAAAAATTTGTCCATTTATATTCATCATTATTACTAATATCAAGTAGTAGAATATCACTTTCAAAATCCGAATTATAATCATTTCCTATAAAAACATAAGAAATATTTGCTTTTTAAAATAAAATTTAAAATTTAAAAAAAAAAAAATAATATAATATAATTACCAAAAGATATGACCATGTATTTTTCAATTAAGTTTGCTCTATGGCCATGTCGATTAGAAGGTTTTTTGCCAGTAACAGTTGGAATGGACCATACAAAGTTGGTTAAATCCAATTCATAAAGTGACTCGGTATTTTCTTTAACATCAATACCACCAAAAATTATTATTCGTTGACCATCCAGTCCTATTAAAGTTCAGAGATTAATAAAATTAACAAGTTCAAAATTATTTAAAACCCACTAATATATGCATACCAGGAACGACCGAAAAACTATTTCTATCGGAAGGGACTAATCCTGAAGTCGTCTATATTAATGCGAGATAAATAAATCGTATTCAAATCATTATATATTATGATAGTAAATTTATATAACATACTTTTGTGGTCCATATATCATTAACGGTATCGTAAAAATAAACAACTTTCAGTGAAATAGGTTTACCATTAAAAATTCCACCTAAATAAATGATATTTTGATTTGGTAAAATGGTAGAACCATAATCCTGATTAGCGGAAGGCGCATTGGTGATATTTCCTCTTCCCCAACTAAAATTTATCGTATCTAAAATTACAAAATCAAGTTCATTGCTGTTACTAGAAAAAGTGAATCCATTAAAATAATATATTTTTCCCAAAGCATCGACACTAGCAAATAAATTTGTTTTTCTATTAGCATTTCCCGTAATTACTGGAACATTCCATGAATTCATTTGGGTATCAAATGTGTATACCAAATCCATATTATCACCATTTGACGTTCCTCCGAACAAAAACAAAGTATTATTTTTTATACCACCATTAGCCGTTATGCCATCAAAATGTGATGGAACTGTATTAATATTTGTTAAATCGTTCCATGTTAATTTTTGATTATCAAATGAAGCCGAAAAATCGAGATAAAAAAATTCTTTTCCAATCGTTTTTGCTGATACTTTTGGTGATAGACTTAAACCACCCAAGATATATAGTTTATTACCGATAAACGTCGCAGAATGCTCATATCGTTTTGTTGGAATGAATGATGTCGACTGTGAATTTATCGAATGTATCACAAATAATAATTGCAATGTAATAAAACATACTAAATATTTCTTTGGCATGATTATGGAAAGAGAGTTTTTTTTTTTTAATAAAGAAAGAGAGGTTTTGTTTTAAAAATTAGCCGCTCCAGATTTGGTAAACTCGGTCATATTTTAAGGGTGAGTTTTACACGAATTCCGAAGTCGGAACTGAAACTTAATGACCATTGTTTGTTTATGATAATAGGGTAACACCTTATTAAATTAATAAATTAATCATGTGATCATATATCAATTGGACATCGTCCGATTTTCGATATATCACGTCGCTTTCATAATTCGTAGAAGCGCAAAGTGTGATTACAATTACCACATGATTAAGATTTAAAATGATCCATCAACCAATATATTTTAATTTCGTGTTTGATCATTGATCTAAAAAAGCGAAATCGTTTCTCCGTTAATTTACTTTTTTCTCGTTTAAAGTTTAATATGTCGCAAAGATTTTCCATCTCAAAATATTTTTAAAAGATGATTTTTTTATCATTGATGATCTTGGAACATTTCTCGAATTATTCGAATTATCCAAAAAAAAAGAAATCCTTTTTATTTGTCAGCAAAATATTTGTTGTGTGACGTATTTTTTATTTACATAAATATCATCAATCTGGTGATGATGATTTTGAAATGAAAATGGCTAAATAAGGCTTATATCCTATGTTGTATAACATAAGATCAGATGGAAGTACAAAAATGTTACTTTTGTAACGTAATGTACAATGGGAAATGGAAATGATATCATGAGAAAATGTGTTTGATTTCGGGAAATTATGCATATGATATTGGACATTTTAATAAACAAACTTTTGTCGGGTATAAATAAGCCTGGGAAATTTCGGCATATTTCGTTTCATTTTTTTTTTTACACGAGAGATAAGACGAAAACAAAAAAAAAGACTAATATATTTTATAATGCGTTTCATTAGACCAATTTTAACTTTAAAAAATTTATTGAAAAAAACGCAAACTGCTAGTCATATTATAAGGTCAACAAGTGTTACAAATCGTCATGACTTTCATAATAAGAAGACACAATTTCATGGTTCTGCATTCGTAAAATACGCGTCTCCAACGACAGAAGAGTTACCCATGCGTATTTTACTTCTTGGTAGTCCGGTATGTTCTTTCATAAAAATGAAATATAATTATTAGGATTACTCGAAATATTAAATTATTTTATTTTTTTGTCTTTTTGTTAAGGGTTCTGGAAAAGGAACTCAATCCACTCGCATACAAAAAAATTTTAATATGTCGGCCATAACTAGTGGCGACCTCCTTCGTCAGAATATAGCAAAGGGTACAAAAGTTGGTAAAATTGCTGCAAAGCATATGGAATGTGGAGGTAAGCTAACAGGGCTATTTATTGGGAATCTTCTGAAATCCTTTAATTGGAATTTAGGAAACAAAAACTTAAATTGCGAGAAAGGATTGGGTCGTCAGAACAAGAAAAAGTGGAAAAACCAGCTTCACTGGTATCTATTTGTGTAACTTCGATTTAAAAAAAAATATAAAAAAAATAGTCATTGTTCTAACATATCGAGCTCACTATTTTCCATTCTAGCATATGTTCCAGATGATATTATGATCGAATTGATCACTGATGAACTTCAAAGATTTAATAGACAGGTATATACGGTTTAGCGGGTGTATAATGTTCATGCGAAAAAAAAAAAATATAAAAAAAATATTTATATATATGTTTGTAAAAAAGAACTGGTTATTAGATGGATTTCCACGAACCATTAATCAAGCGACATCCATGGATGAAAATTTAGTTTCATCAGGTCAACCTTTAAATTTAGTCATTAATCTTCATGTACCTGAAGAAGTTATACTTCAACGTATCATGGGTATGTCGATAAATCAATGAAGTTTTATTTTATCGTTGTGATTTTTTTTTTCGTTTGCGTTTTAAACTTAATTTTATCAAATTATAAGATCGATGGGTTCATGTACCATCAGGACGCATATATAATCTAAGTTACAACCCTCCGAGAATACCTGGACTCGATGATATTACCGGTGAAATATTAACAAAACGCGCTGATGATAACCCGGTAATTATCTTAATTAATCAAAATAATCTTTGTGAAAAAGCTATTGACATTGAAATCTTATTATAACTGTTATTATTTAGGACACGTTTAAAATTCGATTGCAAAAACATCATGAATTAACCGAACCACTATTGGAATACTATGATAAACAAAGCATTTTAATCACTTGCAATGGTCGAACGAGCGATGAGATTTATCCTCAAATTGAATCTGAATTGATTTCTCGATATAGTGGTGGAAAAATTATTCATCATGAAAATCGAGTTGTTGCTATTCGCGATAATGACGTCGTCGTTAACGAGAAAAAGCTTTGAGGATTGCAATTTATAATTATTTAGCGTAACGAAAAAAATTTTTATTCTCGTTTTTGTATATTTGTTTCCATTTTGTTCTCAACTTCTTGCTTATATATACACTTAATTGCACAATTTTTTTTAATACCTTTTTTGACAACTTTTTTAATTTGTATTTTAAGTCCCCATACGTAAGCAACTTTGACGCTTTTTTTAAAAAATTATGTATAAAAATTTTCATTTTTTCAATTTTTTTTGAAGAATTTATTAAACTAAATTTAGTAATTCACTCTTTTTTTTATATGTACTCTTAAAATTATGTTTTTATTATATATAGTATTGTATTGTATATATAGAAAACTTAAGTTTTGCTATTTAAAGTCTTTTAGAGTTAAGAATTATAAATTTTTTATTCACTTTTTCGTTTGATTTGGATTGGCTATTTGAGAAATTATAAAAAAAAAAAAAAAAAATTGAGAATAAGAAAATTTTTTTCGATCATTAAATCAAAATTATTTTTTTAAGCGTATTTATTAAAAAAAAAAAATTCGATTTATTGGGTTGGGTTGAATTTTATGATCTAACGTGTAGAATCTGATCATGTGATGATATCTTTATCTTTTAATGACGCAGCCCATCGTAACCACTCTACGATTACACAAGATCATAATCTGAAACTACAGTTCGCATTTATTTTGTTTAATTAAATTCATATAGTTAAACATACTTAAAATTTAATAATTTATCTTATTACCTTTTTATAACCCTCCTTAATCGGTATTATCCATTCTCACAAAATTATCCTGAAAAAATCATCTGCACCCAAGTATTTGATTTTCCTAATTAATCATTAACCTTTCACCTTTGAGCATAGCAATAGATCTCGATCGATATAAATCTGGAGAGTTTTACGACAAAGGATCAACAAGTAAGCTTCACGGTATAGGTCGGTGTATTATCTCGTTGAAAATGCCACCTATAACCAGCATGACTATGCTATTTTAATTTTTATTTTATTCTAAAAAAGTAGAACGACATTGCCTCTTTTTGTGCTAACGTTAAAAATTCCGGATAAATATGTCGTGATAAGCTACCTTCTAACCTTACTTGGGGGTTCCATCACTTAACTCAGAAGCATTCTCCGGTATAGTGGTGCACAACATGTAAAGAAGTGCAATTAGTACCTTTCGTTTCGTATATCGTAACTTAAAGGCAGAAGTATTAGATTAGGAAGGATAAAGCAAAGATATAATGTAAAATAAAGGTATTTGTAAAATGAAAATTATACTGATCTTAATAAATCCCTTACATGATTCGCTTAAACTAGGTTGTTGCTTTTACATACTTTGAACCATAAACTTATTAAATTTTGGTTCAAAATATACACTTTTATCATGATAAATAGACAAGCTGACTGATTAAATGAATGAAAAACTTTCATAAGTTAGATTACATTAAATGAAAATTTTAGTATTGGAAATGGATGGCCCAAAACGTTAATGTATGTCCGAAATGATTGTCCCAAATGCGCATTTATCCCAGATGATCACTTGCACAACAGATATAAAGGAAAGGACTTTTTTTTTTCACGGAAGTATTACTTTTAAATAATTTTAATGAAAAATCTTTATCGCTCTAATATTTGACGAAAACAGTACTGGCAATATGGAAGACAAACCGCATAACGGTAAACCTATTACTATGATGGAAATATCACCAAATGCAAATTATATAGTTACTTATAGTGAAGAAGACAAAACAATTGTTGGGTGGAATGCTGGTGTAGAAAAAGGCAAGCTTGAGCCAATTAAACCTACAGAGAAAGAACATTTCCACATTATACCTATTGAAGACGAAATGGAAAAAATTGTTCAAATGTGTATTTCTGATAATAAGGAGCTAGTTTACAGTAATGTAGAGTATGGTTCATTTGTTGATTATGATAAACTTGGAATACATAAATATTTAAGTAAGTAATAAATAACTTTTTATTTCAAATGATGACTATATTAATATTTTATAATTGCATTTCCTTTTTTTTAATTAGAAATAATTGATATGAATAATCCAGTTCAAGAAATAGAATTGTATTTTAAATCTTATATAAACAAATTTAATTGTAACTTTAACGCAAGGGGAGAATTTATTTTATATGGTAATAGTTTCAAAAAAAAGATTCTTTGGATTTATTCAACTCAGACTAAAAGTAATAAATGGATATGTCAAAGGATTTATGAAATACCTTACGAAGTGAATCTAGTAAGCATATCAAAAAATGATAAGATTTGGCTACGTATAAATAGTCGCATACATGAATGGGATATCGTTACTGGTCAATTTACAATTATTACAACAAATTTATATGAGGTAATGATAGAAATTTTTGACTTGTTAAATTTTTGTTACAATATTAATAAATCAACATTTTTAATAGGGTGAAACTATAGATGTGAAAGATATTAGAATTTCTAATAATGAAAATTTTACTTGTCTAAAAACAAATAATAAAATTATCGTTTATTCTAAAACAGATAAGAAGAGTGTGTCGTTGGATTCAAATGATGGTATTATTTTATTTGAATAATTTTATGTAAACCATATATTATTTAATTATTTATTACTTTTTTAGATCAACAGCTATACAATTTTATGAAATGTAATGGTTTACATTGTATGTTACTTGATTTTTTTAATTATGATTCAAATAATGAAATTTGGAATTTTATCATTAAATCCTGTTGGAAGACTTATAACTTGTCGACAGATGAATATAACCATGAGTGTTTGCCGAAAATCCCAAGTTTATTATATGATTTTCATATGTTTGTAATTATGGACGGACACGTTTGGAAAATTAAATTTGACGAGTTTAAATTTGACGAGTTAAAATTTGATATCAATTTTTTATTAGAAGAAAATATCGATGCCTATTATTATAATGATGAATTTACAGAAAGTTGGAAATCATATTTCGGAAATGAAGCCGATGAATATCCTTTCATTCCGGATAATAATACAACCGAATTATTTGGAAAACCTAAAAAAATATGTGAATTAGGGGATATTCGATTAGACATTTATATTTATCTTCATGGAATTATTGGAATACGTGTTTATAAGAAAAATAATTTAATTTGCCAAGAAATTAAAAAAACCAGATATAATAAAAATATAGCAATATATAATTGTAAGATATTTGAGAGTAATGATATTGCTATAGAAACAAATATCGGCATTTTTATTTTTCATTTAAATACAAATGATAATAAGTTGATTTTGGATAATTTTCAAATAATATCTGTCATTATAATAGAGGGCTCGTTGAAATTCCTTATAGTATGTACCAGTATTTTTTATCATTTTTATACGGTATACACGGCGATAATAATGAAGAAATAGAATTTCGAATTGATGGATGGGTTTCATATGTAAAGAATGATAAAAAAAATTTTTTAAAATATGGTGTTAATTTATTAAAGTTTACAATTAAGAATCATAATTTAAAATTAATAGAAGACATTTATAAAAAATGTTTAAATAATTTTAAAGAAGATTTAGAAAATAATAAGCCGTTTTTAAGCATCATCACTACTTCAATGCCATTATTATCGAAATATTATCCTGAATATATTATAAGATACTCGTTGGATACAAACATGATAATAGATTCCTCTGATTATAAAATTGAACATCTTACAACTTCACAACTTTTTCCTTTTTCTGAAAATATTAAAATATATAATTTGACACCATCTATTTTTTTGACAAAATGTGCTTATCAAATGGTAAAATTATTTGGTATTGTAACGTCATTTGTTACAGTTATTTTAACAGTTGTAATTTCTTTTTTATGCTTTTTTGTTTTAATGTTTTTTGGACCTTCCTTCCTTCCTTCTATATTCTGGATTATCGTTTATAATATCTATTTTTCTATAATTATTAAATTGCTACATTATTTTGGTTTTATTAATGAAATTTATGTCCTATTTTTAACGATGCCAAGGGTAATTTACGATAGTTATTTTGATTATATTAATTTTTTTAAAAAACCTAAACCTACAATTACTTTTATTATACCTTATATCAATTTTGTAAGTTATCCACATGACTATAGTTGGTGGGAAATATTTGGACCTCAGTCTAGTCCATTTGTAGAAACAATTACTGAAGATATATATAAAACATGGAACGGCGAAGCATTAATTAATTTCAAGTGGAATTCATATGGAAAACTTTATTATACATTGATTTGGATGGGATTTCTTGCTTTATTTGTATGTTTTACTATCCCCGCAACAGCATCTGTATCTGAAGATACTGGAAAATCACTTTTAATTTCTTCTATTATTCTCGGAGTTATACACTTAACTTTTGAAGTTCGTCAAATTATTTATAGTCCTATTAAGTGGATTCATGATTTTTGGAATATGTTTGGTACGTTATATTACTGTCAATTCAATATTAGGAAATGTTATAAATAATATTTAATTTTTATTATAGATATAACAGCATACCTACTTACAATCTGTGCCTCCATTTCTTGGCTTAAAACAGATTACAGAAATGTCTATTTACTTTCTTTTACATGTCTATTTCTTGATTTTAAATTTTTACTGTTCTTTAGAGTATTTGAATCTTTTGGCGTTTATTTTGCAATTATTATTGGTGTTGCAAAACGAGTAATATCCTTCCTTGTGGTCTTATTAATCATTTTATTTAGTTTTGCACATGCATTTTATATTTTATTGTCTTTGGATGATCCTTGGACAATTACTACTACTTTTACCAATAATTATCATAATGATACATCATCTCTAATTCAAGCACCAGATGAAAATACAAACATGTTCGAATATTATAAAACTGCACTTTTCGCGATGTTTTTATTTTTAACAGGTATTTTTTACGAGTATTATAACATCATTATTTTGAAATATATTAGGGTACTTATTTTAGATAATTTAATTTATTATAGGTGATTCAAGTGCTCTAACCAATTGGCCATATAAAGATAACTCGGTGCTTGTTGTATTAATGGTTTTATTTTCTTTCTTGGTTGTCGTATATCTTATGAATTTATTCATTGGGTTACTAAATCTTGAAATCAATAAAGACAATAATAGAGCTGCTTATTTGATACAAAAAGCGAAGGTATCTGTAATGTACTATACATATTTTTTTTATATGTCATATTAACTAATATTCTTTTTTATACAATGTAGATTTTGGCAGAAATTGAGTTGTTTTACTTATTGCCAAATCAAAGACGTTGGAAATCCTGGTTTCCAGATGTGATGTGAGTCTTATTTTCTACATTGTCTCCAATTTTATTTTATTTCATTATTACATTTATTCTAATTCATATGAATTTATTTTACAGATATTATTATGCTGATGCTAAAGAAACGAAAAAAAAAATTATTGATTTAATTAATGATGGTGAATGGAAAATAGATGAATTTCCGGATATGAAGAATAATTTATTAAAAATATTGAATATCCAATATAATCCAGAACGTATTTAATAAGTTACACTTAAACTTAAGTATATATTGTAGCTTTACGTTGTTTATATTATTAGATTTATATTAATTGATCAATATAATCGGTAATCATTAAATAAAAATTATAAAATGCATCTCGATACAAGTCTGCATACTTTTAAATAATTAAATTCTTGTATTTGCATTTTTTTTTTCTGTCACTCCTGTCTTCATGCTAATTTAGTCGAAGCAGGGGATGATGAACGGAATCTATAAGATGTAAAAAATTTTTAAGTAGCTTAATATTAAGCATATAAGCATAGTTTCGAAATTCAAATATCCTTTAAATATATTATCTTCACAGGATTAAATTAATAAATGATCATTAGTATTATTTAAAAGTAGTCAAATTTGATTCAAAAGGCGACTTTTCCACTAAAAATATTTGCTTTTGTTGTAACTTTTTCGTAAATGTTATATGGCACTTTGGTAATGTAATCAAATGATGGTCCTGTTGTAACCATGTCCCAAGTTAAACTTGGGATATCCCAAATCGGAATTCCTATTTCGGACTTCCCAAACTGGAATTTCGATTTTGGATGATCATGTCCCAAATTTAACTTGGGATATCCCAAATTGAATCTGGGGTATGGGACATTTAATACCCAAAAACCTGACCATATCCCAAATCAATTTAGATCATGATCGAGTTTGGGACATACAAGACCAAACCAGAATATGTTTCAAATCTACCTAGGTCAATTTGGAATATGGTCAAGTTTGGGACATTTGATTCTCCAAACCTAGGTCAATTTGGGACACGGTTGTGTTTGATATAATATGTTTCAAACTTGACCATAAACCAAACTAACTGGGTTAGTTTGGAACACGGTAAAGTTTGGGATATCGGACACCCAAACTTGACTATATCCCAGATCCGATTTTGGATATTCCAAGTTGAATTTGAAACATAATCAAGTTTGGGACACCAAAATTAGAAATTGCAGTTTGAGAAGTCCGAAATAGGAATTCCGATTTGGGATATCCCAAGTTTAACTTAGGACATAGCGACGTTTGGGCTACAACAGTCCCAAAGCGTTATTATTTGTGAGATGAATTTAAAATATCTTTCCATATACAGTACAGTATATCCATTAAATTTAAATTTAAATTTATTTAAATTTTATTACGTTGATAGATATGGGTCGCTCGAAAGTTCTTACTTTTCGTGAACCTTCCGTTTGAAAAAAAATGTTGGCAATGGTTGGTATGATTTATTCGTAAAATCAAACACTGTAGATTGGGAACTATTTTTCCTTTCATTTGGAAAGCTTTTTTAAAAGGTTTTATTGAAAAGAAAAATCTGGACCTATGTGGCAGTGTTTCTTATTTTTCAGTGCGACGGATGGTTAAACGTACAACAAAAAATTCGGGATTTAGACACTTACGATACTCTCCAGTTATGCATGAAAGAGCATTTTACGAAACGAGCTAATTTTTTATTTTAAAATTTAAATATAAGAGGGAAAGAATTCAGAAATATGTGTTACACGAAATCCTTTGCATATTAAAATGAGAGAGAATTCGCATAAGTTTTTGTTATTTTTTTAGAACTTTTAATAATGACAAACCAAGTACCCTTTATTTTCTTGTGAAAAAAAGAAAGGATTTGTGATTGATAAAAAATAATAATAATAATAATAATGGACAGCACTAATAACTTGTTTCTGTCTTATCATGGAGTAATCAGTAAATAATAACCGGTTAGTTTCCTTAGTTTCCTTTAAAACCACAAATCGTATACAAAGAGATTATAAATCAATAGAAAGTAAACATGTGTGATAAATCACTTCTTTTTTATACAAAGATTTTATACAAAAGTACATACTGTATACTCCCGAAAATAAGCACCCCTTTTTACTATAGCGGTGCTTAATTTCAGGTGATTTTTTTAAAGATAATTATTTTGAATTGCATTAATTTTTCTTAATTCTTTTTGCCTTTCGGCTTTGATATATTTTTCCGTAGATTTATCCATATGCTATCTTTATTAATTTTTTTGTTGTAATTGTATTACATTTTTCAAATTTAATTTTCGTTTTCTGCTATTTATCCAAGACCGATTAAAATCTTATCAATTTGCCACTACCAGCAAAGATAAAAAACTTTTTTTTTATGAATGTTTGATTATGATGATTTTCGTGACAAAGTGGCTTTAAATAGAGCATGACTTTAGTAACATTAACTTTACGCGTACTTGTTTTAAAACCTGTTTTAATATCACACAAAAAATGCCAAGAAAAAATCCAAAGCCACAAAAGTTAGTAAACGTAAAAAAACTTTTCAACAAAACTAACGTAACCAAACTATCAAACATAACCGTAAATCTTATTCCATTAAACAAAAAAAAGTTGTTGTTGATTATACTAATCAACATAAAAGAAACAAAGAAGCGCGTCACTTTGAGCTTGATGCTACTATAGTTGGATGTTGGGTAAAAGCAAGTTCATGTTAGGTAACTAAAATAAACCAAAACAGTTTACAAGTTAGTTCTAGTCAAAAAGCCTTTTGCCCTGAAGCTAAAAAAAGTTATAATTGATCAAAAAAAGTAGGGTCTTGCAATAACAAATGCTATAGTACGATTTAAAATGTTAGATATTTTAAGGGAAGCTAGGGAATATAGTGCAGTGAAGAATTTTAAGATATCAGATCATTGGTTGTCTGCATTTATGAAAATGTACAAATTAGCTTAGTGGAGACGTATAAGAATTTCACAAAAACTCCTTGCATAAACTGAAGAATTGTTAGAAAGGTTTCGTCAGTATATCATTTATCTTAGAATGGTAAAATCTTTTGAATTACGTAACATTTTCAATATGGATGAAACTCCCATCTGGTTCGACTTTACAATCAACCAAAAAGGCAAAAAAACAATATATATCCGTTGTTAACAATGTAAAATTTTGGCTAAAATCTGATTACAAATCCAATGTCAATTAAATGTCCTTGTTTATCATCTCGTCGATCCTGA
>CAMKVN010000244.1:0-34781 GCA_946474995.1 Funneliformis geosporum | reverse complement strand
CGGTTATTACTAAGTTTTTCTTAGTAAAACAGAAACTGCAGAGTTATTTTATTAAGTTTAATAGTAAAAATCCACCTGTTACTAAACTTACTTTGTAAAAGATATCTTTGAAATTTTTTAGTGCAATTACTAATAATTTTCTTAACTAAAACTTTAGAATAACTTTATTTTAATAATCATTGTAAAATTAAAAAAATTTTATATTCGATTCAATTTGAAAAAATCAAATCAAATTCAAATTGCTTAAATATTTGATTCGATTCGATTTTGAAGAACCCTAATTCTAATAACTTAATTATTTTTTGAATAAAATTTTTTTTAAAAAAAAATATATATATATCTAATTTTTAAATCAAATGAAATTATTTTTAAAATATAATTAATTAATTTATATTTGTTTTTCATTTGTTGATAATAATATAGTTAAAACATAATATATAATATTAGATAATTCAAGAATTCATTTTTATGTTAAATGTTTTAAATTTCTATTGAATTTAAAATTTAAAATTAGTTATAACATTTAAAAGACTAATTAGTACTTTAGAATTTTAAATTGATTTTGTTTATTTATATCTTTTAAATTTTGTAGTGGTTTTAGTAACCAAAAAAATCTTTGTAGATTTTTAATTTGTTAGTAAATACTAAGATTGCTTAGCAAAATCAAGTGTTTAGATAGACGTCTAAATGGTAAAGATAAAACTTGGTTAAATTATATTAAAATCTTATTAAAAAATCTGCGAAATTCAGAAAAGGTAAAACTATATTAAAGCTTATAATAATGGTGAAACCATATTAAACACTTATTAAAAATTTAGTAAAACTAAATGTTATAACATTTAGTCAAATCCAAAATGAGTTTAGACAAGCAACTTTAGTAAATACTTTTACAATGATTTAGAACTTCTTTTACAGATAACTATAAGTATAAATTTCACAAAGTTATCTTTAATTAAAGTTAATAATTGATTAAGAAGGTTTATTCCTTTTATCATATTTGATTTATTATTTATAACAATAGTGAAAATTATATAAATTAGCAATATTGTTCAATCACTTGATATAATTTATTACTGATAATCTCTCCTATATGTGAATATTACAAAAAATTGCAAGTAAGTAAAACTTTATAAAAAGTAAAATCAGAAGTAAGCTAAGTAACTATTACTTTAATGTATTTATAATTATTTTTAAAAGTTCAAAGATTGGTAATAAGATGAATTAATGTAACTGCATTTTCAAGTAAGTTAATAAGTTAATATTTACTTCAAATATATGCTTTATGAATATAATTTTTTGCTATTTTATTACATAGAATTGCAAATCCATATTCAATAATCATTAATAAATTTATAAAATTATCATTTCTGAGTATATATGAGCCTTTGCAATAGAAAAGAAAAAATTTGCCAAAAAAATCAAAAATGAGTTGATGCTAAATTTGAGCATATTTCAGCCTAAAAATCATATTTAACATATACAGTAAAAGATAAATTAATTTTTCCCAGCAATTTCCCCCTTTCTATTGCAAAGGCCCTATATAATGAATAAAAAAATTTAACAATAAATTCTATCAAAATATATGCAAGTTCTTTCTGTCGAGTATTAACGTTAATATATTTGATAATTATTATAAAATTTAAAATATTTTAGATTATAATTTTTAAATTCTATAAATGTATATTTTTTAATTTATACTCATTATTTACATCAATTAATTCCAAAAATTATGTATCATGTTTATCTCGTAAATAACAAGATATTTTCGACTATAAGGATAAGGCTTTATTTTAGTTTGTTTACAGATTTTACAATATGTATGTTATTTCATTATTATTTGGACCCTTATAACAAAAAAGTAGTATGACTTCTATTACTCCTTAAAGCTGGTCTATCATTATCTGAAAATACAGCACTTAAAATATTTTTTTTCAATTTGCATTAATTATAAGTGCTTTCAGAAAAATGAGTAATTGTAGAATCAGAGTCAGACATAGTAACTTAAAAGTAGTGAAAAAGGGTGAAAACGAGAAAAAAATATTTTTTCATTTTTAATTTTTAATTTGAAGTTTGATCACATTTGAATAATATTTAATTATTAGGATAATTACCTAAAATAAAAATGATTGAAATGCAAGTTTATATTAAAAGGTTTAGCAACTTTTTTAAAAAATTAAATTGTTATTTGATCGATAATGCAAGTTTTGTGGACATTCTAATTTTATTCCTAAAAAGGTTACTAGTAAATTCATTTAAAAAAAAAAATATTACCTTAATTTGTCGTTATAATTTTTATCGAATGAATGAAAGAATAAACCGGATTTATTATATTCGGATGAAACGAAGGAATCGTATTCGGATGAAAATAAATTCAAATCGACGGAAACCGAATTTAAAATCGAATGTTAAATATCGGATCCAACCTCTATCAACCTTCGATAAAAACGCTATTACGAATGTGTAATACTGAAAATCAGATATATGATAATAATGACAAATTAATTCGTTTCAATTCATCTAATTACTATGGAAAAGGCATCAAAAGATTAAAAAAATGATGCCAAGAAAGAAAGAAATAAGCGGAATTTACCGGTATTTTTTGGAAAAATGCCACGAATTATAGAACACGCAAATTCAAAAAGAATACACTTGGTGCTTCAGACATATCGTTAATAAAAATTTTAAACCACCGTTTACCTAGTAAGATTTTGGGCACAACACAACAATATTATTTAGTATTCAATTGCTGAAATGAAATTTAGCTATAAAAATTTTTTTTATTTTAAAATATATGTGCTCAATGATTTACCAGATGACATTATTAAAAAATAATTATTATGCCGAAAAAAAGCTAAATTAACATAGTAAGTAAGGCCTTTAACGATGTTGATATTCTGCAAATAAATACGACTAGAATTAGCATCTGACGCATATGACGTCGTGATTCCTTTGTTTCATTGATAGATTTTTGTTTTCGATAAATATAAAGAGGGCTTCAACTGCCTCAACCTCATTACAAATCTAAGAAATTTTCTTTGCTTATTGTTGAGCATTGTATTTTTGTATGAAAACTTATAAGAAAGTCTAAATGAATGACTTATATACTATTTTATAAGATTCTAAGGAATATTTAAACGATTCGAAGAATTCGCCGCGCGTCAGGACAATCTTCTTCTTTTACTGCACTTTCTCCTTTCCATCATTCTTTACAACACTTTCTTCTTTCCCTCCTTCTACCCCTTCAACAGTTTATCTTTTCCTTTCCTCCTTCTTCTACAGCTGCTCCTTCTTCTCCTTTTTCTTCCATTTCTTCAACATTTTTTACCTTACCTTCTTAATTTACCCCCTTTCTTCTTTATTTTTGCATTCCATGTTTCCCATTTGCTCTCCTGCTTCATCAATTTCTCCACTTTTCCTAATTTAGCTTGTTTTCCCTTCTTTTTTTACTCCTCCTTACGTACTCCCTAATACGATTTCTTATCTTTCGCCTCCTTCAGCATCATCATCTTCATCATCTTCTTCTTTCATCATCTCTTCATTATATTCATCCACCCCAGTATTACCTTTTCCAATTATTCCACACCACCGATGGATACTTTTTGATCTTCTTGGAATTTATATCGAAACCCAAAGGCTGATCTTGATCCTCCTGGTATCTATTTTGTTATTGATTACGGTTTTAATCCTTCCATTCCGTTTTAACTGGCCACATCTTCTTTATCAACTAGGCCAGCACTAGAAATATTTTTGACACAATCCAGTTGCGGAGTTCTGTGGCATACTCTTTTTCTTTTTTTAAAGAAATTTAATTATGAAAATTTTTTAAAAAAAAAATAATTTTAAAAAGTCACAAAAAAATATATATTGTTGGAAGCATGTTTCATGGTTTGAAGTGAATCCTTTTTTCTTATTTTATTTTTATTTTTTACACTTAATTATAATTGCTTGCACATTCTTTTTTCACCTCATCATATTAATATGTGGCTCCAATATTTTTAGCTTGCAAACTATACTGGTTTTACTGGTTTTCAGGAGACACAGTTATAGATTGAACTATATTTGGTCAAGCATTTACGCCCTGCATTTGAAATGCATATTTGGTAATCGATAAATGTTAGATTGTACAAAAAATGTTTTTAATTAAAAATTTTTATTAGCTATTAATTGCGTCCGATCATATGTATTACATTCATTATATTACACACTAAATTTTATCAAAATCAATCTGAAAGAAATGATTAAGTTTATTAAGTTGAAAATATTCATTTTATCTTATATTTACTTTTTTGGCAATTAAATAAAAATCATGAGTTCCGGGTACCAATTCAATTGGTTTGTTTCACGAAAAATCGGGAACCAGACACCAATAAAATTTTTATAATCTAAATGATTATAATTATTAATTTACTCTTTGGTCGTGGCTTAGCCTTTGAAACTAGTTTGGTTTTGCCTCTATTCAAAAATTTTGAAGGGGAAACGTTATTTTAAAAATGGTTTCGACTTCAGTATTTCGAAACACTATATCACCAAATTTTGTTGTACAGTACAAACCGAAAAATTAGTGTCATGTGATTAGAGCACTTTGACCAGAATTAATTATTAATGTAGGTGGAAATTGTCAATTTGAGTCTGGAGCAGAAATAAAATTGTTAATTTTATTACTGAGAGTTCTTTCTGTACGGTTACTGTTGATATGGTATATCGTGGGTATACCATTCAACAAAAAATCATGAAAGTTTAAAAATTCTTATGTTACTTTATTTGTGTTACTTTGAGAAATTTTTCGATCCTAATTTCAACTTCGACCCTAGGTTTCGATTTTCGGATTTTGGTTTCAATTTTTTTTTCAATTTAGACGTTCAATTTTCAAACTGGTTTCGAAGTTTGACGCCGATAGATTTGTTCCGATAACCACATAGTAGTATTTGATTTACTTAAAACTTGAATGCTTCGTGTTTCTAAAAATGAAATTACTTAATATCTAGCTTCGAGCTGACAAATTCTTGTAGTTTGGTAATCAAGTCTCATTGTGATAAAAATTACGAATCCATTTCAAATTTCCAAATATAGTATCATTTTTATACGAATAGTTTTGGCAAGGTTATCATGATGGTTTAATAATAGGATTTACCATATAATTAGCGGCGATGTACAATAAGAAAAGTTTTATATGTCGAATTTGTTTCTACATCTTTTTTTTATTTTTTAATTTTTTTTTTTAAAAAAACGTTGATACAATTCACGTGACTGTTGTTGTAACAATAAAGGGTTTTCTTCCAAATTGGGAAATCGATGGATGACAGGAAGAATTATCTCCAAAAAAAACAATATGGTTTTAACAATACTGTAATAATGTTTTAAGACTTTTAAGACTCCAAGTTCATTCTGATTTTGGAGCGAATTCGTCATTTTATTTTATCACGAGAAAAATCGTAAAACAATAGTAAAATAAAAAATAAGAACAAAAATAATAATAATTAAAATAATAATTACTTTAGATGGGAATTTACTCTTTTTTTTTTTTGTTCGAACCTTTTTCCTATTGTTGTGAATCACCTAAACTGGAAGTGAAATAAATTCTCATGATCTAAAATCTTCATCTAACGAGCGTTATTGTTATGATAATTGTTACTTTTGTTGATTAAGTGATATATTCAACATTAAATACATCTTTCGTGGGAACTTTCTTTTTGAAATGTTCAAGAGCCAAACGCCGCTTTTAGTTGTTAAGGTATCGAGCCATTAAATAGGGGCGTCAGGTTCAAATAAATTTTTTTTTTAAGATGACCGTTATAGATTCAATCAAAATTCTTGTTGGAGACAACCTTGGACCCTAATTTCTTGGACCACACCCCAAATATTTCTTGCATTGTTAAGAAGAATTTGATAAAAATCGAGTCTTTTCAACGATGCAAAAAAAGTTCTTCAAAGATTGTCGTGGTGTCACAAAATCGATTTTTCGTGAAATAATCTAACAAAAGTTAATGATCTAATAAAAAAATGTGCTGTTTAAAAATTTTTCGTATTTACTTTTCCAACACGAATCGAGAATCAAATGAAACATTTCCTCAAAATACGAACCCGACAAACGTGACAACTCCGCGACAAGGAGAAAGAGCTTCAACACATACAGTAGTAACCATCGATAACGATACGATTATCGTTCCAATACCTTCATCTTCTAACGCACATTCCTTACTTATAAAGTATCAAAAATCTCCAGAATATAAAGATGATTTTACTATTAGTTCTTCAGCACAATCTTTGTTCTTTGTCGTATTATATTATGAAGTATCCGAACGTAACCCGGATTTTCCACGAGCTCAATTACCGATTATTAGTAGAAAAGCTTGGGATTTGGCCGACCAGGAGTATAAAGACGCTTACGAATTGCTTTTAGAGCATGAGGAAGTTAAGAAATGTTTTGATGATTAAAACAAACGTTTTAGAATTAAGTGGTACGATGTAATAAAAGTAAAATTTCGGACCTGTCACTACACGAACGAATAAATTTCAAATTCAATTGACCGATTCATTGAAAATTCAAGAATATTTTGTCATTTATTAACAATATTTGATGCGTTCAATAATAATTAAAAGCAATAAAAAATTTATTTTTAGTAAACCAGACGCAAAACGTTGAAACGTTCTTTAATTTGCTGCGATTAAGGAGAGTACGTAAAGACGTTGTGTAATCTAATAATTTGTATCATGTCGAGATAAGCGGTTCAGTTGTTTAAAGTACAGTACCTAATAACATTTGGTAAACGAATCAAGGTTTATTATTAATACAAACACAAAAACCACATATCAAATAAATCATTTTTTAATTAATCATTATATGGTTCTTTTTTAACACCTCTTGACTTCCGAAAAAAGAAAAAAAAGGAGACATGTTTTCTTTCTATACGCGGAATGGTTAATTCCTGGCAGGCTGTGTGCGCTACATTTTCATAGGTTTAATTAATCAAAATGAATCATTTGAAATGCTCGACGATATGATTGGTTAAATCGTAAATGATATATAGCTTTTTTTTTCTTAAAATATATAAATATGTATATATATATATATATAAAATAAAACGTCAATTGTAAAAAAAAAAATTCTTTTTATTTTATTTTCTTTTTATTAAATATCGATGCGATGTGATGTGTGATTCATGATCAAAAATGGCAATTTTTTGTGATGAACATGGCATCATTAATCCGCAATCGCTTGTGTAATTCTATGAAACAAGAAATTAAAAATAGATTCATCAATTACATTGTCTCTTTCTCTTTATTTATATGTTTAATTTAAGTGGCTCAGTTAAAAATATTTTGTCTAGTGTATATAAAAGGAGGTGGTAGATGTCGTCAAAAAAAAATTAAAAAAAAAAAGTCACTCATACATTTCAATTAATTCAAATCAAACATTTTCACAAAAAAGCATTTATTTTTATCCTTCTCCTTTTTTTTTATTTTTTTTTTTTTAAATATAAAAGCAAACGATACAATGATTAATCAACGAAGACATGTGCATAAATGCAAGATCGAAGTTAACATGATGAGTGCTCGACCTCCGTTCCCACCAACCTTAACAGCAAGGGATCTAATACCGGCGGAGATTAATAATGGGATAGAGGCGGTGCGGACAGCGAATGCATTTATAGCATATCGCATGGCACTGGTAAGAGAATTAAAATTACAACGCGTTCCCTGTCATCGATCAAACGTTTCTTCTCATGCAAGCCGTCTGTGGGCGGAAGAACCTGAAGAAGTTAAAGACGTTTATAGGAAAATGGCAACTGACGCACAGTTGCTGTATAATAAAACTAGAGGAATAACATTTCTCTACGAACAACCCATTCCGAATGGAAAATGTAAAATAGAAAGTGAAACACAGTCTTCCTCAACACAAGTTTTTGAGGAAAAAATTCTTTCAACAAAAAATCCGCAATATGAAGCACCAACGCAACAAGGAAATTTCATGTTAAACCCTCCTCCTCCCTCCGTTTTGGATCAAGAACAATCGATGTACTACGATAATTCCGTTGAATCCTCATCGAATGTTTCGGTTCCCTCGAATATTCCAACATTCGATCATAATCTAGCCGGTCTAAATTCCTTTGGTGAAAACGTCTTTGAGAATACCAGAAATGCTGAACTTGAACAACGAATACAAGTATTGGAAAATCAGTTGGCATTTTTTTATCAAATGTACTTTGGTGGATATAATAATTATCCTGCATAATGAACAATACTTTTTTTTTATTGTATTTTATTATTTTATATTTATGAAAAGGACATTTTTTTTAAGAAAATACAAAAATAAAGAAAAAAAACATAAAGGACAAAAAAATAAATTCTATAATTGGAGTCACGGTTTCTTTTTGACAAGATAAAAAAATTACTATTAAAAAATTTAGTTTGTTTAGTTCAAAATTTATAATCTATCTTTATGTATATAACTATGTAACTTTAAATTATTAAGTCATTTATTAATAATAAATTAATTAAACTTTAAAATTCCTTTAAGCTCAATAAATCAAAGATTAAATTTTATCCCTCAAACAAAGAAACCAATGAACGTAAAATAAAATTTGACCTCTAACTAGTTAAGGAAATCAATAATGCCTTTAAAGATAAATTTCAAAGAATTTGGTTATAATCGTATAACAATTGAACAACAAACACTAATTTTGGATAAAAAAATTAAACTTTATCCGTAACAAGAACACGCCATGATAAGGAATTTACAAGTTCAAGGCAATTGGATCATTATTCCAACAGATAACGAGAAGTATACCTGTCAGATATCTGATGCCACAAATGAAATAATGTAATGTTATCTTCATAGCGATAATAGCCGTGACTAATAACGGTAAGTTTCCTTTAAGAGCAATTTGGCAAAGAATCACTTGTTTTTCATTTTTATAAAGCAGGTTTGAGCTTGAATCAATAGTGGATTTACAATAATACCTTTTACATCAAATGAATTGATTTAATCTAATATTGTTCAGGCAAACTAGTGTTACAAATTCAGATACATCTAAATTGATTCAGACATGAGTGTTTATCGATGCATTTAACGATTATATAAACCGTAACATGATATATGTTCTGTATTACCATGCATCATCTTAAAATCCTTAGATATCATAAAATTGAATGATTAAGTATTTCGTATCAGAGGATTTTTTTTTTTGATTTCTATTTGTACCCACTTAAAACGTTAATGTAAATATTTGTGCATGTCAAATGATTCGAAATTTATGTTTGATTCGAATTTTAGAACATCAAATGGTTCGGCGAAAGGCGAGGGAGGGATCTTTCAACCTTTTTTTTTTAATTTGTGCATAATATTTTTTTTATTTCCCGAACATTATTATACCACATTATTACAGCTTACATTGGGAATGTATTATATAAATATTTCTCAAACCTTAAATCTATATATCACAGAGTATTGCATTGCTTAGGCGAATGCGCATGAAATTCATGTCTGTCGCTATTTTTCCATATACATTCATTGTTCACCGAATATGTAATCATATTCTAAAATGAATTTTTTTTGTTTGTTTGTAACATCTGTATCACGTGCATCGCTTTGTTTTGGTTTGGATCGTTGTCTGACACATTTATTTATATCATTAATGTGTGTATTTATTTCATCACATCACTCGATAATTTAATAAATTGATCCGAACAATTTCTTCTTTAAAAAAACTTCCGGAATTTAATAATTGACTGTCAACATAATTTCTATTTTAGGTTAAATGATTTCTTTGTCAATTTTTTATCACCGGAAAACTCTTTGTATCATTTATTTTTTTTTTCACACTATCATTTATTTTGTTTTTTATAATATATATATTTTTATATTAGTTGCGGAGTTCACCATTAAAGAACAGAAACCACCTTCTCGTAATTTATTCACCGATATTATGTCAGTTTACTTTTTCCTAAAAAACAACGAATCCTTTTGAGATTCTCCGAACGTTTTTACGTCAGAAATTCCCCACAACGGTCATTTAAATATTTGAAACATGCCTTACAAACTCGGAAGTGTTAAGCCACAACACGTTGATAAAGGAACATCAAAACATTACAACAGCGTGAGGCGTAGGATTTAAAAGTTGTCATTTATGAAAGGACAATCTTTTCTGTCATTTAAAACTTAAAACTAAGAAAAGAATTCAGCCTTTTCTTCCTTTCTTTCTTCCTTTCTTTTTTTAAAAAAAAATACAAAATCGCAATGACATCATCAATACAACAAACCCGTTGTGGAAATTTTGTACCACGTAAAGAATACATTACATTGTATTTTTTTATCACTTTCCATGCTCAAGTTTACAATGCTTCATGGTTCGTTGATAGATGTTGCTTTTGAAGAAAGGTGTAACCAAATGTACGGACATCTACTCCTTCCATTAAAAGGTCAATTAGACTAGAAAAAGAACTTTGTATGGTATCATAATTACTTTTAATTGAGAGTCGAGAATTTTCCTAAATAATTTATTTAATTGATGTCATCGAATCATAAGGAAATATAATCGTACGCAATTTTTAAACAACGACTTTAATGTCTTTTGTTTATAAATCTCCGAAATAGAAACAAAAAAAATTTTATTACAAAGCTAAATTAAAACCGATTCATTTGTTTTTTTTATTTTTAATTGTTAAAAAAAAAAATCCCGTTCACCTTTTTCTTGATTCAAATTACTTGACCTAATTCGTACTCATTCTTTACCTATTTTACTAACCATTTAAAGGGGGTTGCAATGATGAAAAAAAAAAAAATGTTGTGACACAAAATTCATCAGTTGTTATGCAGGTTTCAATTACAAAAATTTTTTGTTACTAGGTAATTGGTTTTCACTATTGGGCGACATTAAAGGTTACACGTACATGAATTTCTTTTTACAATCATACCCTTCTTGTTGGACTTGATTTATGGAGAAGCATTTCCCCAATTAACACTTGTTAATTCGAAAATTATGATTTTTTTTTTTTTACATGGCTGAGCATATGACTAAATTTATTTGTAGAACGTTCCTTCTAATTTTTTTTTTCTTTCCTTATGGTTTATTTATTATTTATATTATTATTTTATATATATTTTTTAATAGATTGAATAGATTGCCAAATTTATTTGATTTAATTTAAATTTATTATTTATGATTATTATTAACTATTGTAATTTAGAAGAGCGGGAGTGAGCATAAAATAAGTGGCTTAGATTATATTAATAACATAGATAACCAATTTTTACCATTTATACCTATAAATTTACCTTTCGAATATTTAATAAATGGACACGATCACGTGGAATTACACGTTCAAAGACATTTCAAAAGATTCCCAATTGCACTTGTTTTTTCCATAATTAATCGAGACGGGTTGAATTCTGATTCATTGTCGATCAGCCTGATACGGACTTGTAGATCAAGGTTGTAAAAAAAATGTATTATTTAATAAAAATAGCAATTTTATAACTTATTAGCAAGTAACCATTTATAATGAAACATTAAAATGTCTCTTTAAGTAAACAAGATTGATAGATTTGCTTTCGAGATTAATTTAAAAGTATTAAATGCATAATCAATAAATGTATTCTATATTTGGAAATTCTATACTTATAATAATTTATTAATTGATTATATATGTTTTGTCGCTCTTAGGATCTACTAATAATATTTTTTTTCACGAATTCGAACTTTTGAGTCTCTTAGTAACTTTAAAACTTTTTAGACAATTCTTCGATTTGATTATTTTATTAATTCAAAATATATATTCCTTCATTTTGAGGCGTTTATTTAATCAAGATTTCTTTTTTTTTTAGGTAATTATATAATGGCATTTATTTAATATTTTCATGTGCGAAATAAGAACGGTCAGTGAACGAGTGTTTGGTATTGTGATTAATGTAAGGATTTAAAAGCTTTTGATCATTAACATTTATCAAACCAGTTTCCCATTTTGGATCTTGTATTTGATAACCAAAAAATGTTTTAAAGTCATCTGCGTCGAAATTTTTTTTTTTTGATCCAAAGTTTTCTCATGATGGCTTTATTTATTTGTTCTAACTACGCCTTAAGAAAAAAGTTTTTATGTCAGTTTTAAGACGTGCTTATTGTATAATAAAGGTATTTACCATTGTTAATCCCGCCTTTTTATTGTATACAATGTGATCTGTTTGTATGAAAAATAACGTAAGAAGGTCATGAGTCCAAATTAATTAAACATCACGAAATTTAACGAAAGCAAACCCGACAAAATCCAAAAAAAAAAAATTTTCACACGAAAAATAATGTGAAAATATTCATTACATCGCGTCAACCTCATCGAGTTTCATTTTAAATGATATTTTCGGGAACGAATATCCTTTTAAATGCCCACTTTAGTGCAATCATGCTTTATCCAAATCCGCATACTGCGTCTAACTGGTAATTGACTAACGATATTGTAATGGAAAATTCAGTCAGAAGTAATACACAAACAATAAGGATCAGTAAAAAGGTAATATTTTTTTTTAGAGGATTTAAAAATAACGCTTCCTCCCCTGGCAAATAAATTTGGATAATTTAGGCGTAAATTGTTGATTTGTGGTAACTTGCTAAATGACGTATTTTTTTTTTTGATAATGTATTGATCAAATATAAAAATAATTTCATTATTTCTTGTATACTGTAACGAGATCATAATAAGCCTGACCAACAAAAATTCATATTACGGCAGCGAAATTATCATCCTTAAAATAACTTAAACAAAAAAAATTAAAATTTTAAAGTACGTGTATCTTATTTAGTATCCTGAAGATTAATATTAAATTTATAAGTCGAATTTGAAGAATTTAATTATTTTTTCAATTTTTCTTTTAAGTAATTGTATAATATAAACCAAATTTATACAAAAAGAAATGCTTCATGTACACCTAAAAATATAACCATGGTTGCGATCTTTTAGTAGACGATTATCAATACTTCTAGAAACTTGTTCTGGAATTTCTTATTTCTGAATCCATTAAATAGAAAATTAATAAACACACGTGGATCACGTGATCCAGGTCATTTGACATTAAGAAATTAATCCCAAATCTTGGCTAAAAAATGTTAATTGCCGAAATTATATTTAACTTGATCTAAATTCCTTGAATTAAAATACATTAAAAAATATAATAATTTTATATTTATTCATATAAAAATATTAAAGAGACGAAACTTTAGACGAAATTACAATTTTTCAAAAAAGAGTTTAGTCAGGTATCACTAATCATTATTCTGAAAGAATGATATTATTTTTTTATCATTCTTTTAGAATAATACATTATTATTTCTTTAGAACGATTTTGTAATTATTTATAATAAATGATCAAGCTATCATTTTGAAAGAATAATTTTTGTTATCATTTTTAAGGAATGATTAAATTATCATTTCTTTAAAATAATTTTATTATCATTTTTAAGGACAAACTATTATTTCATAAGTATAATTTTATTATCATTTTTAAGAAATAATTAAACTATTGTTACTTAAGATGATTTTTATTATTATTCTTAAAGAATGATTTTATTATCAGCCTTATAAAACAATCAAATATCATTCTTTTGAATAACTTGCAATCAGATAATACAAACATCTATTTAAAACATTTATAATAAATTGTATAAATAACATCTAAATTTAAATTAATTGAAATTTTTGTTCAATTTATAATATAAAACTGATAAATTTTCAGAATATTCCAAAAAATAATTTTTTTCTTTTTTATTTTTTTTTTATTTATAAAGCGATTTTTAGGTGAAAATTTAATTTTTTTCTTTTTTTTAGGAAATTCTTATTTTGAAATTAAAATAAATAAATCAGAATTGATTTTTTTAGATAATTTCCTTTCTTTTTTTTATATTTTTAGAAAATTCTTATTTTGAAATTAAGAAAGCAAATCAAAATTGATTTTTAAATAGTTTTTAACTCATTTTTCTTTATTTTTCTATTTTTATTTTTTTTTTTTAGAAAAATTCTCTTTCAAAACTAGGATAAGTCTTTCAAAAATAGTTTTTTTGTGGTTTTTTAATTGTTTTTTTTATTTTTATTTACTTTCTTTAGAAATACATTAAGGTAAATTTTCAAAAGTAGTATTTTAGTGACTTTTTAATTATTTTCTTTTATATTTACTTACTTTAGGAATATATTAAGATAAGCCTTTTGAAAATGATATTTTAATGGTTTTCTAACTTTTTTTTTCTTTACTTTCTTTAAGAATAATTAAAGTAAGTAAATCAAAGATGTTTTTTTAATAGTTTTCTAATTGTTTTTTTATTTTTTGTTTATAATATATTAAAGTAAGTAAGTCAGAAATGGTTTTTTGATAATTATTAACTGTTTGCTTTATTTTTTCTTATCTTTAAAAAATCAAATATATCATTTTGAATAAAATATAATGCAATATATATTCTTTTTAAATAATTTATTATATAATAATAAAATAAAATTATAAATAATAAATAAACAAAAAATTATTTTATTAGTTTTAATTTTATAAATAGTTGTTTAATTGATTTTTGCTGATTATTGACTGATTTTAAGCTGATTTATGCATTTATGTTAAATTTTTAATATTAATGCTAATTAATAGCTGATTTTCAAATTATTCAAAATGCTAATTTTTAATAATGATTAGCATAATTAAACTATATTCAACCAACATTCAATACATTAAAAAAAGTGACGAAATAAATTATTTTAACTAGTGATCATATGTTTTTTTTTAAAGAAAATATTTGTTCTGAAAATAGCTCATAACTAATAAAAATTATTTTAGAATATGAAAAATTTATATAAATTAGTATGTTTTAACAAATTTAAATTTATCAAATAATATTAAACTTTTAGTTATCATAAAAGATTTTAATAATTTAAAAACTTGTGATAGTTTTGAATAATTCAAATAATTAAAATTAATTTGTCTAATTTATTGCTTTGCAAATATAGGTAAAATGTTAACAAATAGAAAATTAATTAGATGGAATTTGATAATTCAGATTCTATTTAATTTTTATATCAAAGATTCCTATTAATATCATAAAATAATGATACTCAGATTCCAATCAAAATGTAATTTTTAAATTCAATTTAATAGTTTAATATTAAATATTAATATGATATTTCCTATTTGTATTTAATAAATTATTATTTTTAATTGTTAGCATACTGATTAATGATAGTTTTTGACTTTAATTATCAAATTTATATTAATTGGATATATTTTGATTGATTTAATTTATATAATTATTATTTATAAATTTACTGATTGATTTAAAATTTATTTAATATTAAATTAACTAAATATGTGCAATTATTTATTATACAGTGAAATGATTATTAAAAGTTTTAAATACAGAAAAAATATAAAAAAATTTAATCTTCTTGATTCTCCTGATTATTCTCACTATTACTATCATTTTCTGATCCTTCAGTTACTTAACTTTTACTTTTTTTACTTCTTTTGTTATAATTATTATTCTTACTCATCTTATTATTTGCTTTAAGGTTATTATTATTATTATATTATATTTTGTTTTATTAAATTTGTGTAATACTTAAATGATAATTTTAATGATCTAATGTAATCAGATTTAGTCTATTTTGAAGCATTAGTTGATGCAATTTTTGCAATTTTTCATCATATATAAATTATATATTATTAAAAACTTATTTTCTTATTTAGTAGAATTTCAAGTTTTAGTTAAATATTTTATTAACAAAATTTCATAAAAGTTAAGTAATTATAAAAAAAAGTATTTAAATTAATGCCATCAATAAAAAAAATATAAATAATTACTTACTGTTAAAGAATGCTATTTTAGGTCTCAATTGATGAACTTCTGCTTATTAGATTTTTATTATCTGTTTTTAATACCTTAGAACTATAGCATTAATTATTAATTTGAATCAGTTGAAATTCATTATCGTAAAATTTATCTATTAAATACTTATCGAGTCTTAATAATTTATCTATTACTTTCATTCAGTGGCATTTTTTCTGAGATGTTAATAATAAATCAGAAGAAAATAAGTAATAATTATTTTATTTACTCATTTTAGTATGTTAAGAATTAGAATATTTTCTTTGCTTTTTAAAATCAATTCAGGCATTACCCTTTTTTTTATTAAAGAAATGTTTTCATTGATGATAATGATGTTTATATATAATGTATTTGATAATTTTATCAAGTATTAAAATGTATTTTATTAAATATTTATTGTATTACTAGAATAAGAGTATTATAAACTAACTTTTGTTATTTTTTTAAAGTCTTATTGATATTAAGTTGTAGATTTGTAAGTAGTCTTTTAATAATACCTATAATTTCATTCTTATTACAAAAATATGCTAGTTAGCTAAGTTTTATCAATAATAAAAATAAGAATAATATTATTCTTAATGTATTATGTAATTCCTTATCCATTTTCTTGTAAAAGAATATGCATATTTGAAAAAAAATAAGGAGAAAAAGAGGAGAACTTTTTGTTATATTTTAGTTTCATTTAGAATAAAATGTAAATCATTTCATTCATGATAATTTTTTGTAATAATAGACTTTTGATTTTATTTTTTCTTACACAACTTTTACTTCTTTTATTATTATTTACGATTATAATTCTTATCTCTTCTATTATCATTATATACACAGCTTCTACTTTTTCTATTTTATTATTTCTTCTATTATAATTGTAGTAATAGCATCTACTTCTTCTATCATCTTTATAATCACAGTTTCTATTTCTTCTATTATCTTTACAATCATGATTACTATGATTATAACTTTTACTTCTTCTTTCATCTTTATAGTCAAATGGAATATGAAGTTAAAAAATTGAAGACTTTGAGATTCTAGTTATGCTTTTTAATGAACTAGCAATATTTTTTAATAAATTGAACTGCATATCTTTCTTTTTATAGACTAGATACTTTTTGATATTCAGAATATAGGAATAGATCAGACAATTTCAGGGTATTCTTAAGTTTATCTAAACTGTTAAAACCAATTAATTATGACATTTGTAAATCTGTTACTTTTTATTTCCTTTTACTAGCTTATTCAGCAACTTTTTATATCATTTATTTGAAGCTATAAAGTATTAACTATATTTTTACTATTATTCATTTTTTTATTAAAAATAATATAATTATAATAGTAATATAACACAATCAGAAACAATATTTATATTTATACATAAACTATTTTAATTAATATATTATCTTGAATTATATTGATTAAATTAGGATATTTTTTATTTTTATTTTTTTAGTTTGATAGTTATTTATAAGATTTTTGAATTATCTCATCCATAGATTAAAAATTACTAGAAAACAAAACTCTTATTTTATTAGACAAACTATTTCGCTCAAAATATAAGTGATCGATTAATAAAAAATTGGCTTTAAATTACCCTTTAGTTTTTTATTTTTAGTAGTTTGTGATTATCTTTTTTTTCATTAAAAATTTTATCAGAAAAATGTTTAATGAATCTTTGCTATTTGAAGTTTTAGACATATGGAAGGTGGTCAGTAAAAAAGGGAAAAATCCAAATTTTGGTCAAAATTTATATTATTAAACCATTTGGCTGATCTCGATTATGTACACAAAATTAGCTTAATAATTAAAATTAACAAAAATTTTGGATTTCCCCCTTTTTTACTAACTGACTCCCATATTACTAGTTGAAATCATTTTTTTTAATACTAATATTTTTCTGATAAACATTTAGCCAATTTAGTCATGTAATTTAACAAAAAATTAGCTCAATAGTCATTTGTTATAACACTCATAATTTAACATTATTTAAGCATTAATAACTTTTGATATATATTCAGCTGATTCAGACATGTGATTTAGTAAAAATTCAGCTTAAGTTATAAATCGTTAGTAATTTATTATATCATGCATAATTTAGTATTATTTGACATTAAAACCTTTTGTTTACATTCAATCATATGATTTGGCAAAAATTCAGCTTGAATTACAAAAATCGATAGTAATTTATCAAACTACACATAAATTAGCATCATTTTGGTACTAATACTTTTAGTTATAATATATAGCAAAATTTTAATTAGACTTAAACTTTAGCAACAAATTAACTGTATCTCACTGATTAAAATCTGTTGAGCTGATTTTTGCAAAAATTATAAAATCATTCTTAGATTAATCGTCTCAAAGAAATGATAGAAATTATTTCTAAAGAAATGAACAATTATCCCAAAAGAAACTATACAATCGTCTCAAAAGGAAAGATATAATTATTCCTAAAGAAATTATAGAATTGTCCAAAAGGAATGATACAATTATTCTTAAAGTGATGATAGAAATAATTCAAATAGAATGATACAATCATTCCTAAAATAATGATAGAAATTGTCTATTTAAAAGGAACAATACAATTGTTCTAATAGGAATGATGCATCATTTTTCTGAAGAATATTTTTTATCATTTTTAAGAAATGATACATTATCATTCCATAAGAATGATATCATCATTTCTTTAGAATAATAAAAGTAACAATGACGACTGGATTAGAAGTTTTAGCAGTTGGATTCATTTTATTTTATTAGTTTGTTAGCGGAGTTTAATTGTTTAGTTTTATCAGTTTATTGGTAGTTTTGAATTGTTATTTGATGTGATGAGGAAAAATTGGAGAGATGTTGTATTTATAATAAATGAGTTGATAATTACGAAAAGATAATAATAATAACAATTTTTATTATATGATATATATATAATATAGTACGATTTATTTATAGTGATAAAATTCGGCAATTTCCAAATTTCCAATGCATGAACAATTATTATGCTATTATATACGTAATGCAAGGTAACCTTTTAATTCGATTATTAATTATTCCTTAATTAGTTAAGATTTCAATACAAATCTACGGACAATGTTTCAAAAATTAAACAGTTAATGATTCTTTCAAAAAAAAATCTTTTACTATTTCGAAATAAATGAAATGAATGATAACTGCTTTATGAAAACCTTCCCGTTGTTCTTAATGATTGTTTTATCGTTGCCAATACTATTATGATTTGTTAATTTTCATTTAGACAGTATTTATTTTCTTTCATAACTTAATTCGAACAATCTAAGATCACCTTTTTCCAAATCATAACGATCTGAATCAAAATAAAATAAAATTGTTACGTAAACATGCATTTGAAACTTACAATTCTCCCTATTACCTGATTTGTATCATTGTGTCACCTTTCCTATTATAAATTTTCCTTTTATAGTTAGTGTTACGTATACCAAAATCGGAACAATATTTTTTTTAATCGACTTTAATTTCATTGTTAATTAAGACTTGTATGCTATATACTTATCTTATTTCTACCTTTATGGCATCAATCGATTAGTTCATTTTTAAAAAAAGCTAAGACCTTTCATATTATCAGATGATGTTACACACATTTTTTTTGAAAATCTAAAATAAATTTTTGCTGTTGAATTGTGAGAAATTTGTAAATGACTTAATTTAATTAAGAATTCTTTTTTTAAAAAATATATATATATATATATTTTAATTATTAGATATCAGTAGTAGTTTTTTTTTAATTATGATGTAGCTAACTAAAATTGATATTTGTTATCAGAAAGAAAGATCTATTTATGATTGATATTGTTACCTCCTATTTTCGTAATGAAGGTAATTAAAACGATTTATATTATAAAATAAGAACGAAACGAGACATTTTATAATAAAATTTACTTCTTGTTACGGGATTCATTAATTCAATTTGCAATTTAATTGGTCCCCGATGTCAAAAGTGGTCATTTTGACATATATTTTCCATCAGTCCGAATGGACCGTCAATCCGAAACAAATTGACAGAGCCGCTATCCTTTAAAAAATCAAGAATCCATTTCAAAAAAACTAAATTTTTATTGAAACAATTGAATTGCCAATTTACAATATATGAAGCAACCCGATTTGGTCTATATAATCCTTAAACGGTTAATTAACCGGTTAAATTTAACTCAGGCCGGCACTATTAATTGGGCAGAACTAGAAAATTAAATTTTGGCCAGAGTTAAAATTTAATATTTTAACCGGTTAACATGAAAATGTTTTAGCCGGTTCCAACCTCTACTTTTTTATAGAAATGTTATTAGTGTAAGTGACGGGCCTAACGGAAGTTCGCTCAATAATGGAAACCAAAAACCTGGAAGGTACCGTCATGAAACGTCCATTTGGAAATTATTAATAGAAGTAATAATAATTATTTCTTCACGTTTAATATAGTATTTACCAGTATCTATATTGTACTATATTGTATTTTATTTTTATTAATTGTTTTAAAACGTGAAATGAAAAATAGGTGAAAAGCTTTGAATATAACAAATTGATATGAAAAAAAATAAAAATAAAATTTTGATGGAATTAACGTATTGAATGTAAGTTATTCACAAGTAATTTTAATAATAAAGAAAAGATTGTCAAAATAATATATTTTCTAAGCAGTACCATTAAGATAAGAAAAAAAACACAAAAAAAAAATTTTTTTTGATCATGGTAAAGTGTATTTGAGTATCATGATTATTTTTAAAGATAAAAATGCGCATTTATTAATTGAGAGAAAAGTAGCATATAATAAATTTTTATAATAGAAAAATGACACGACAGATCAGAATCAAGGATTGTATATATACGAACGAACAATAGATTTGAAACGTGCCGATCTTAGAACAATCTGATTTGAAACGCAAAATAGAAAATAAATAAGGGGATCTTTTCCATTTCGAAATAGGAAAATATTTATTTTATTTTATTTTTTTTTTTTTTAAAGAAGTATTATTATTATTGGTACTACGGGGAACTTTTATTTGTTTAATTTTGAAACATTGAATCCTATTACGGAAATGCCATTTAATAAAAATAGATTTTGGATTAGAAATCTTAACTACTTAAGGAATAATGGCGATATTTAATTATCGAAATTAAGGTTATCTTGCATTTACATACAATAGCATAAAAATTGTTCCTGCATAGGAGATTTTTGAATTAATCGCTAATTGTACTAATTGTACTATAGTTGCTATATATATCACAATACTAATAAAATTAATATCATTATTATCTCTCGTAATTATCAAATCGATTTATTATAAATACACGCCGCCTTTTCTCTACAATTTTCCACATCTAATAACAAATCAAATACAATAAACTAATAAAACAAAACATTTAAACTTCACTAACAAATTACAAAATAAAAATGAATCCAACCGCTAAAGCTTCTAATCCAGTTGTCATTGTTACTTCTGAACTTACAAAAAAACCCAACCCTACAAATCAATGCTCTATAATGTAAATGTTATGAGCGTTATTTCAAAAAACTAAAAACTATTGACTGCTTAGAAAAGAAATGGCCTGGTGCTGTGCAGCAATTTTAAGTTCTCAAGGAACCTTCTCGCTATCAATTATTTTCTTCGAAAGGAACGGCTTGAAGAAAATTTCTTATACTCAAAATTTCGATTTATTATGTGTCTATTATTATTATTATTATTATTTTATTATTTAATTTTTATAAAATCGAACAATTACACGTTAATTTAAATTTTTTATTGTATATTTTTGTTTAATTCATTTATTCTTTTTATTAATTAATAAATATTGAAGTTTACTTCATTTTTTATAATTTTTCAAATTTATTTTCACAAATTTTAATTTCAATTCAATGTCACTGATCTGTAAATAAATAAATATAAATATATAAAGTATAAATTTAACAAGCACTTCATTATAGGTTTATTACGTTATTAGTCTTGAAAAGGTCATCAGTTTTTCGTTTCTACCATATTTAATCTTCTTAGATACCCTTTCATTAATTCCGGCCAAGTATGCGGTTGAATAGCTTGGCCATTCAGTTGAAGTTCCGAAAGGGTTTGCAATACGATAATTATTCGGATTATGACCAGAATTTTGACCTTGGACCTGAGTTAATCTTAAATACATTCTTTGTAGTAGCCTTATTGATTTATAAAAAAAATTAATCTGGACCAATTCAATTTGCAAAATATTTAGTATAGGTTTAATTTGTAACAAAAATAATACAAACGATAATATAAATCTCGATAACTGCGCTACAAGCTATCATCTTTGGGTTATTTCAAATATCGAACGATTAGCATTGAAAAAAACAATCTTAATAAATTGGATTAATATATTCAACAAACAAATAATTTCTTTACCTTATCGTTTGGACAATTTTTGGTTTTCCTATTAGCAAAAAATTTTTTTTTTCAGATTGTTTTATAAATTATTTTCTTTTGAGGCGTTTATACATACTTACAGTATTTCAACAAATGCATCGTTGCATTTGGTAAATACAAAATTTTCAATATTTGAATCTTTAATTTATTAGTTCCGCTAGATTATGCATAGTGATTGTAAAAGCGACGCCCAATCAGAATCTTTCAACAAAAGAAACATAAAAGAAGAAATTTTGGGCGACATAAATATTAGCATTTTCTAATTATTTATTTCTGAATTTTATAGCTAATTATTATACTTAACACGTGTTCATGGACTTAAGATGCAAGAGGTACAATTTGAAACAAATTTGTTTAGATTTTTATGAACAATAATATATGCTTCAGACTAGCGTCACTTTCCAACGCAGCTAATCATAATAAACAGGATGGAGTGAGTGTAAGGCCAGCATTTTTTGAAATTTTTTATCACAATATTAAATACATTTTTTCCTTTTTTCCTTAGATCGTCGCAGATTTCTTTTCAGGAAAAGGTTAATATTTCAGAGAATTCTTTTTCGAAATCTAATACTTGTCGTATTTAAAAAACGTATGAAATTGACGACCAATTAGTTCTTTAAGTCGTAAATTCTAACTTCATTTAGTTCATTTAGGAAAAACAAAATTGCATTTTAATGATTTATTAAATTGTATTACATAAAAAAAAATTCTATTTTTTTTTGGATAATATTGTGTACCTAAAGTTCAAAACGTTCTATATTCAGTACAGATACAATGAGGTCGTACTTCGTAAAATTTTTTTTTATTTTTTTTTTATTTTTTTGTTTTATTAACCGGTTTCCATATCTCTATTTTATCTCTCCAAACTACTATTTTATTTTTTTATTATTATTAATAATGGCACATTTTATTTTCGAATTTTATGCGTAATAAATTAATTATCTTTGCTAATTTAAAAGGTTTAAATAAAAAATTATATATATTTTAATTGTTCAAAATTCATTAATGATATATTTCATAAGTTGGAACTAGAAGTAAATTTCGAGTTCGGATTTATTTTTTTTTTTAGTAATTATTAAAGAAATTATATTAATGTCTTTTAAGAACGCGGGATAACAGAATTCTGACGTAAATACGAATGATGGAATGCAAAGTTATATATTTATTTGAAGAAATGACATTAATTACTGTTTCTTCTCCTTTTCTCTTTAGTAACGTTAGGCTAGCCAGATTTTGATGTCTGAAGGTAAATTGTAATCGGTTGGGATGTGGAATTATGCTTTTTTAATATTTAAATTAAAAAATAATGCTGAACGGGTTTTTGTTTTTTTTTAGTAACAGATGGGAAGGAATTTAAGATTGTTCATTTGAACAAATATCATGAAGATGCATATTAGATTAAAAAAAAATTTAGAAATGATTTTTTTATTTGAACTAAAGGGCAAAGACGCAAAGTAATAAAAACGCATATGTTTACCGTATCTGACGTATCATATTATTTATGGTAATGCACATTATTTTATTTATGACGATAATCATCATGATTTACATCTTTTTTTTTAATTTTTGTAATGGTTCAATGTTTGAAAAATTATATTGTTAAAACAAATAAAAAGAGCGGAAATAACAATTTACAGTATGTTATTGTAAAGCATGCTTTACAAAACTTGGTGAAAATAGTTCAGAAACTAAAAACAATTGTTGATAAAACAGAAAGGTTGATTACCCATTTTAAAAATTGTAGAAACTTTCATGATATATTTGATAATGAAGAAAAAAGTAAAATAATTGCCCTTGTCATAAAAAGAATAATTTAACAGTGGAAGTAAATACAAATGATTCGTCCAATCAACAATTATTCTTACGAAAAAATTCAGTTTCATCCCGTTCTTCTTTATCTTCCCTTCTATTACAATGGTCAAATTATAGACCTTTAGATAAATGGGTTTACCGGCTGCAGAAAATCATAAATTTCATTATCTGATATTACGAGTTATTATTTCTTGTGAATCTTGGGTAAATAATTCAGAAATTATTGAATTATTTAAATTTATTAATCGAAAAATCAAATTATCAGATCGATCTAATAAAATTATGGGTGATGCTTGATAAGACAATGCTAGAAAAATTGAAATTAGATCAGATAGGAGTTACAATGTCTTTTGATGGTTGGATAAACGTTTGTTAACAAGAATTGATGGGAACTTTGCTCATTACATCTGATGAACAACCTTTTGCATGACAAACTAAAGATATAAGTAGTGAGCATGCAACAATTACTGAAGTTATTTCTAAATCTGAAGGAATAATATCTGAAATAAACAAGATGTAAATAACACTTTTAGCTATTGTTACAGATAATGCACCTCTGCACAGTATGAAATAATTATTTAATTAATAAATACCTTTTAATATTTTGCTTTACTATATTTTACTAATTTTATTAAATTGATTTTAAATATAATTTTAAAAAGAAATTGAATTCAATATCATAATATTGTTTTTTGCCTTATTTTGCTCATAAGATAAACTTGTATGTTAGAGATATCTTTAAGACTTTACCGATTTTAAATTAACATCAGATCAAGCATTAAAATTAGCAGCTTATTTTAAAAATAAAAATACCAAATATTTATAGGTCAACTTCGAAACATTCAAAAGAACATATATGGAAAATACATTTAGCCTGCAATTTTTTGAGATATCAGTCAAATTTTAATTTTAACTAAGAAGGCATTGCGTGTGAGAAATTTTCTTTTTTAATAAAATCCATATAATTTTTATTTATAGTTAAATTTGAGCTATCTATTTCTTTAAAACGATGTCACATAACTGATTGATCCATTAGCAATATCATGAGAAATTTATTTTATAATTATAGATGACACTTTTTGAAAATTGTTAACAACCTTAGAATTTCTTTTAGATCCTTATTATTGTTGCACGCAGTTCGTGACGTTTATTGGTTATAAACAATAGAAAAGGTAAGCAGAAGGTTTATTATTGAATGTTTTTAAATGTATTTATTAATAGCAAATAATAACAAATGAAAAAAAATATTCCATATTCTGATATTAGATTATCTTCAAAACTTATCAATATTTAAAGGATCATTTTCAACAAAATATCATAAGGAAAGTTTCAGCTTCACTTCATTTTCTTCAACATAAATTTTCTTAAAACTTTCTTTTTTGTAATGTTATAGTTATTTGAGTTTAGTCATAATTTTTTAGGTACGAACCATTTACTGACAAGAAAATATACTTCAAACATGACCTAATAAGTATTTTTTATGGTTTTTTTTTTTCTGATTAAGTTTAGTATAAAGCTTGAAATATTTAACCAACCGTTTTAATGAGACCAACTATTACTAAACATATTAATTCATTTTTTAATGCATCTGGTGGGAACTGATGGCCAGTTTGATGATATATTTGTTTAGTTAAAGTATGCGCGACATAACCGATGTTGAAACAATAAATAATCAACTAAACTAGTTTTGAAATTCTATTCTCGCAAAAAATATTTTATAATGGGAAATACACATCAAAGAAAATTTCATTAGACAAAGACGTCATTAACTTCAAAGTAATTTCACAACCAGTAAATCTATCTCTGTAGCTAAAATAAATCATCTTAATATATTTTTATAAGGTCAATTATAAATAGATAAAATATAAATATTTTCTCATATTTCCATAACTTTTTTTTTTTCAAGAATCTATAGCGTTAAATTATAAAACTTTCTGTTGATTTGTCAAGATAAAGTAATTTTAAAAATTTTTTTAATTATAACATTAATGAAAACATTTAAATGAGTAAATTAACAAACTGTAGTTATTGTACTGTACTTTCAAAATATGCATTGTACAGTAACTACCGAAAATGAATATTAATAATTGATATAATTTTTAGGTTAGAGTTATGATTGTGAGCTGAGTTGATAAATTATGATTTCTTTCTTAAAATAAAACAATTTCGTGGTTTATTTTAAGATGTTAATATTAATCTGAAAAACTTTCTAGTAGATGACCAGGCTTGAAAAAAATGATATATTAAAACTTGGAAATTCTTAAGCTAATTGAAATTTGTAGATTGAAGTAAGGAATAAAATTTCCTTTAATATATATAATTATGAAATAAAGGAATACTACGTTTATACCATTGATAATCCAGATCTTAATGTGCAAATTAACCAGCAACTTCCTCAAATTTTTTTTTTATAATTCAATAAAATAAAACACGTTTAAAAACAAATAATTTATGAAAAATTAGACCATATGTCTTGAATGAGTAAAAGTTAGAGATTATGGAAGTCTAGCAACAAACATACTGTCATGTTAAAACGAATAGAAGAAATTATCACTATTATTAAAAAAAAACATAAAATAAGTCATCGAAATCTGGTATAATAGTAGTTAAAAATGCTACACGAGAAATATTAGGAAAGCGTACTAACCGTTCATGAATTTTTTATATTTAAAAACTCGTTTTATGTTATGGGCTTTATAATAGGAATATTTATTCATTATAGGGTCATCTTTCCCAAGAAAAGCTCCGTCCAAATTTATAGTGCTGGCCTTAAATTAAATCATTCGGGTTCATCAACATATTTTGGAAACAAAGATTCAAAAAAATTATTTGCTATGAAGCAAAAAAAGATAAAAATAAAAAGTTTGCAATATTTTACATATTTTACATGTACTTTGTACTAATTAACAAACATATTTTTTCTTTGCTAATGATATAACATTTCATGTACAGTACAAATAGAAACTAAATATATTTTGTTTCAATTAAATAAACTAATTAAATTTTTATTTAATTTTAATACAATAATAAAATTAACAAAAAACGATAAGATTAATAAAATTAAAAATTAGTTTTGGATTATATTTTTTATCCAGTCGTTTTTTTAATAGAATTTATCATATTATCATATTATATTATCTTGCTTCTTCATATTTTAAAATAGTAAAATATTCACGATGCAAGTTTCCCAAATGTTTTGCATCTGTACCTTGATTTAATTATTTAAATATTTACGAAAACATGGAGTCTAATTACTGTGCCCATAGAGAAAATTTAATCAGATGATCGTCAGTACAGAACAGTTAATTGGTATTCATGCCCTTTTTAAATTTGTAACTATAGACAATATGTATCACCATTACTGACTGTTATCGTTATACAAAATTTTTGGATTGAAAAAAAAGTTTATTTTTTTAAAAAAAAACTTACTTTTACAAATAATAACTATCTATGTCTTATAATGACAATAAAGGTATAAGAAATGCCGAAAAAAAAATTTTTTCCACCAAACAAAAAAAAAATAACCCGAAATGAGTTTATTGTACGGTTAGATGATTTCTAAAAAAAAAAAAAAATCTATTTAATAAATTCACATTAGAGTCATTTTCGGATGCTATGGAAACATCCTCATTAAAAGAAATAGAAGGTACAGTAATTCAATGTATTTAAATATGAGAATCGTTTTAATATACTTATTTTTATTCACTAAAAATTAAATTTTAAACATGGAATCAGCTTCAACTAACGAAGGTAAATACATAAATAATTAACTAAACCACGAAGTATTGCAATGTAAACCAACATTGAAGGACCTAATAACTATAATATTTTACTGGCATATTTTATTTACTAAAAATTTTAAAAATTTGAAATATAGAATTAGTTTCGAATGATGAAGGTAAATTATAATATAAATAAAAGTATTTAACAATTATAATAATAATTAATTTTTATTCAAAATATTAGAAGGATTAGATGGTAAGAGCATTTATAAATTATTTAAATACTAAATTATGATATAATCTTAGTATTAGTAATTAATTTTCTCAACAATAAATATATTATGATGGAGCCAGTTTCTGATGCTACCGATGCCCCTACATTAAGGAAATTACATGGTAATGAGCATTTATTTTTTTGTTAAATCATTACTTTTTTAAAAAAAAATTAAATTTAATTGTTATTTTTTAGATTGTAAGCCATTTAACTTTATATATACTTATACAATTAAAATTTAATAGACATTTTCATTAACAATATCTAATGATTTATAATTTTATAGGGAGTATGTAATTTTTAATTCTTTATAAATAATATAAACATAACTAATTTATTTTAAAAAAATTTTAATTGTCATTTAGTCGGTAAGTTATTATTATTAAGTATATAAATTTCATTGATCTTTTAATAATAATTTAAATCCTATTAAATCTCTATTTAAAAATTATAGAACGTGAGTTATATTCATTTGAATAAACAATAATTTTTTATTTTAAATAATAAAATTAATTAATATTATTATTACAGAAAGTATTAATTAATTATACTTTTTATTGTAATTTAAACTCAACTAAATTTTTGATTTAACAAAATAATTAATGATTAATAATATAATAGTTGGTAAGTTATTTTTATTGATTATCAATATTTAATTATACATTTTACTGTAATTTAAACTTAACTAAATTTTTTATTTAAAATTAACAATATTACAAAGTAAGTAATTAATATTTATTGATTTTAGTATTTAATTATATTTTTTAATATAATATATAATAATTTTAATATAAAAAATTATATTTAATTTATAGAATTTATTAAATATAATAAATCTATTAAATTTAGTAAGTATTATACTTTATTTATAAAAATTATAATAAAACTTTTATAATAATACTAATAAATTAAAATATTTATTTAGAAAAAAGAAATATATTCAAAATGTAATAAAAAAAATACTGGATATAATTGGTGTAAAGAATATAATTCTAAATTTTTTAAATAAAATTTTTCTAATTGGATTAGTAAACATAAATTTATTGATAAATTTATTCCAGATATTCAACTAAATGCTAAAAATAGGAGACAAATATTAGAATGGATTCCTTATGAAAATTTTATAGATATTGAATATCTAGATAAAGGAGGATTTAGCACTATATATAGGGCTTATTGGAAAAATGGATATATTTATCAATATTCATATAATAATAAAAATTGGATCAGAAGTGATAAAATAAAAATATCTTTTAAATGTTTTAATAAGTCATCTAATTTAAATGAAGAATTTTTAAATGAAGTATGAAATTTTTAATTATTTTAATTTATTATATAATATATTTTAATTAATTTATAATATTTTAGTGGAAATATCATTATAAATGTTATCATAAATATTCAAATGAAAATCTTATTCAATTATATGGATTTACTCAAAATCCAAATACATTAAATTATATAATAGCAATGAGATATGCAAAAAATGGTAATTTAAGAAAAAATTTATTAAATATAGTTAAAAATAATTGGATTACTAAATTAAAACAATTATATGCTATTATTAATGGACTTGATGAAATACATCAAAATAAGCTTATTCATTGTGATTTACATCATGGTAATATTTTAAATATTAGAGCTAAAATATTATCTATCAAGTGATTTAGAATTATGCAAACCTGTTGAATATTTTAATTCATCTAAAAATAATGATATTTATGGTATTTTACCATTTATAGCACCTAAAGTTTTAAGAGGTAAACCTTACTCTTTAGCTAGTGATATTTATAGTTTTTCTATGATTATGTGGGAATTTATATCTGGAATTCCTCCATTTGATAATGAAGCTCATGATTTTTAACTTAATTTAGATATATGTAAAGGGAAACGTTTTAAAGATATTGAAAATATTCCACAATGTTATTTAAATTTAATGAAAAACTGTTAGGATAAAAATCCATTAAAAAGACCAACTATATTAGAAATTAAAAATATTGTTAAAAGTTGGTATAATAATATTAAAGAGAAAAATTTTGATAAAAATTTAAAAAATGAAATAATTGATTTTTATAAAGCAGATAAAGCATTAAAATAAAATCAAAATAATAATTTTAATAATAATAATAATTATACAGAATTTCATTCACAAGCATATCATATAAGTTGTTTACTTAATTTTACTGAAAGATTAAATAAAATCTTAAATTAAAATAATATAAATTCAATAGAAGCTAGTTGAAGTATTGGTAATTATTTTATGTTATAAATTAAAATTTTTTAAATATTTTTAATTTTATTATACTTATATATTTTTTTAATTTATAAATAATATATTATAATTTTTATTTAATCAATTTTTTGTTTTTTAAAGAAAATTAAAATATTTTATTATATTTAATTTTTATATATTAAATTTTTTTTATAAATATTATTTAATAAACATTACTATTTAAAGTATTTAATAGCAATTTGTAATTATTAAATAAATAATTTTTTTTATTTTATTATAATTAAATACTTAAATTATTATATATTATATTTTTATAAATTTATTATATAAATTTAATATATTAATATTTAAATATGATTTAAACAAATATTTTATTATAAATACTTATTAAATCTTTATATTTTATATTTTATTATATAAAATAATTATACATATTATTTTAATGGTTTTAAATTTTACTAGTCAAAATAAAAAAAAAATAATCAAAAAATATTTAAAAAAAGCAGCAGTATTAAATTTTAGCTAAATAAATAAAAATAATTTGCAAATTTAATTAAATTATCAGTGTATTTTGGCTAATTATTTGCTAGTTTACAATAGAAAAAAATTATCAATCAAAAATTCAGCTAATTTCAAAAGTATTTTAATAGATAAAATTATAAAATAAATTAACTTAGATAAGTAAAATACAGTTATTATTGATAAAAATCAAAAAATCATTATTTGACATTTATAGAACAAATTGGACTAAATTTAAAAATCAGTAATAAATCAGCCATCATATTTATAACTAATTTATGGCTGGTTGGAATAGAGCTAAAAATTAACTCCAATTGGTCTAACCAAATAATACCAAATCATTTGATTGGAAAATTATTTATAAAAATAATATAAATTATTCTTAAAAGATAATATAATTCATTCTAAATGAATGATAAAAATTTTTCTTAAGTGATAATACAAATTGTTTTAAAGGAATAATACAAATTATTTCTAAGAGATAATAAAAATAACTATTTATTTGGAATAATAAATACAATTATTCTATTTAGAATAATAAAATAATCATCCTAAAAATGATAATATATTATCTTTTAATAGAATGATAAAAATAATAATTTCATTAGAAATAATACAAATTATTATTTTGTTAAAAACAATAAAAATAATTATTCAAAGAGATAATATATTATCTTTTAATAATAATAAAATTTATTCAAATAAAAAATTTAACATTATTTCAATTAGATATAAATTATTTGATAAGAATAATCAAAGTATTATTTTTTTAGAATGATAAATCTTTATTAATAAGTATGATATAAATATATCATCCTTTTGAAATAATAGATGATTGTTTTTAATGAATAAATTAAAAAATTATTTCAAGAGAAACAATATATTATCATTTTTATAAAACAATCAATAAATCATTTCAAAGAAATGGTATATTATTATTCAATAAAAATAATTTATTAAAGAAATAATACATTATTATTCAATAAGTACAATTTAAAAAATTATCCTTTTGGAATAATGTATTATCCTTCTTATTAAATGATGGAATAATAATTCTTTTTTATTATTAAATATTTTACTTTAAATAATATATTATTATTCTTAATTAATAAAAATTATTACTTTTAAAATGATAATTATTCTTTGAAAATAATAAAATTTGTTTCTTTTTAATGATGATTGTTCTTTAAGAATAATTAAAATTATTTCTTTAGAATAATGATTATTTGATTAGAATAATAAAATTATTCTAATTGAATTATTTAAAATCTTTTTAATTGAATAATGTAAAATCATCTGATTTGAATAATCAAATCATTATCATTTAAAGAATAATATACCATTATTTGATAAGAATAATAAAAAATATTCAATCAAATAATGCAAATTCTGTAATCCAATATTATTTAATAAGAATAATAAAAAAGATCATTTCAATTAGACAATACAAAATTATCTAATTGGCTAGAATAATATTAATAAATAATATCTAAATTTTGGATTAATTTATTCAGTTTACAATATAAACTAATAAACTTTCAGATTAATCTTTCTTTTTAATAGGTTTTCCTTATTTTTTTTGTATTTTTTCTCATATTAGAAGAGTTTTTAATTTGATTTTCTTTTATTTTCTTTTTTTTTTAGTTTTTTTAAGAAAATTCTCATTTTAGAAATAAGGTAAATTATTCAGAAGTGACTTTTTGGATAGAATTTCTTTTATTTCTTTTAGGAAAATTCTTATTTGAAAATAAGATTAGTAAAATAGGAAGTAACTTTTTAGATAAATTTTCTTTTCTTTTTTTTATTTTTAAGAAAATTCTTATTTGAAAATAAGATAAATAATCAAAAGGTAGATTTTTATTTCTTTTTTCCTATTATTTAGGAAAATTCTTATTTAAAATTAAAATAAATAAATTGAAATAGAATTTATAGATAGATGTATTTTTTTTTTCTTGTTTTCTAAAAAAAATTCTTATTTGGAATTAAGTTAAGTAAATCAGAAGTGATTTTTAGAATGTATTTTTATTTTTTTCTTATTAATTTAGGAAAAAAATTCTTATTTGAAAGTAAAATAAATAAAGCAAATATAATTTTTTAGTGATTTCCTTTCTATTTTCTTTTTTTTTTAAAAAAAAATTCTTATTTAGAATTAAGGTATATAAATTGCAAATATTTTTTAGTAAAGATTTACCATTTTATTTTGTTTTTTAGGAAAATTATCATTATGAATTAAAATAAGTAAATGGTTGATAACTATTTAGTTGAATATTTGCTATTTTTTTTATAAAATTAAGATCAATAGTTGAAACTATTTCTTTCAACATTAATACTTTTTAAAAAACATTTAGCTAATTTGGTTATATAATTTGACTTGAATTATAAAAATCAATAGTCATTTATTACACTACACATAATTTAGTATTACTAAGACCTTCTTCTATTATAATATTTGACAAAATTTTATTTAGACATAAAATTTGAAAAATTATAATAATTTGATTATATTATTAAAATTATAATAATATTCTAATTAGGGTTCCTCAAAATCAAATCAAATTCAAATCAAATCAAATCAAATCAAATTAAATATAAAATTTTTTTTAATTATTATAATGATATATTAGAATAAACTTATTCCAAAGTTTTAATTAAGAAAATCATTAGTAATTGCACTAACAAAGTAAGTTTAGTAACAGTTGCATTTTTAATAAAAAAACATAATAAAAAACGCCTCTGTGGCTTCGGAAATGCTTTTTTTTACTAAGTAAAACATAGTAAAAAACGCCTTCGTGGCTTCGGAAATGCTTTTTTTACTAAGTAAAACATAGTAGAAAACGTCTCCACAGCTTCGAAAATGCTTTTTACTAAGTAAAACATAGTAGAAAATGCTTCCGTAGCTTCGGAAATGCTTTTTTTACTAAGTAAAACATAGTAAAAAAAGCATTTTCAAAGTCACAGAGGCGTTTTTTACTATGTTTTTCTTAGTTAAATTCATCTCTGAAGTTTTGGAGATAGTTTTACTATTGATTTAAATCAAATCAAATATTTGAATAGTTGATTTGAATTTGATCGAATTGAATCAAAGGTTAATTTGAATTTGATCAAATAAATGATTCTTTGATTTGAATTTGATCGAATCAAATCAAATATAAATTTGTATTTGTATTTGATTTGATTTTCAAATCAAATATTCAAATATCAAATCGAATTGCAGACCCTAATTCTAATTGAATGAGAGCAATAGTCATAAAAGAAATGATACAATTATTTTCAAAATAATAATAAAAATCATCCAAAAATGTAAAATACAAATCATCTCAAAAAGCACATAATCATTGTTAAAAAATAATAGAAATTGATTCAAAAAAGACAATTTTGTTATTATTCTTTTAGAATGATTTATTATTACTCTAAAAAATGATTATTCTTTTAACTTTCTTTTAAAATGATTATATTATTATTCTAAAAGAATAATTTTTATTATTATTCTTAAGAAATGATTAAATTATTATTCTGAAAGAATGATTTATTATAATTTTTGACAACTGATTTTATCATTCTTAAGAAACAATTTTATTATCTTTTAAAAAGAATGATTTTTATCATTGTTCTTTTGGAATATATCATATTATCATTAAAGATAAGCAGCATAATTAAGAAGTTGCAACTTGGTTGCAACTTCTTGTAAATTTATTTTAATATAAAATTCATAAATAGTTGCAATTAGTTGAATTTTAAAAATAATTATAAGAATCATCTTTAATTATCATTCTAAAATAATGAATTTATTATCATTAAGGTTGCTTGTCTAAACTCATTTTGGATTTGGCAAAATGGTTAAACCTTTAGTTTTGGTAAATTTTTTACTAAGTGTTTGATATAGTTTCGTTATTTTTATAAGCTTTGATATAGTTTTACCTTTTTTCAAATTTCGCAGATTTTTTAATAAGGTTTTAATATAATTTA
>CAMKVN010000243.1:0-34835 GCA_946474995.1 Funneliformis geosporum | reverse complement strand
CTTATTTCTTTTTTTTGTAAACATTATTTCGCATTTATAATATGTCTGGTTAAATTTTTACAATAAATTTTACAAATGTGCTTATTTTCGGGTCCTATATAAATATGTTTGTGCTTATTTTCGGTAAAATACGGTAGATAATACAAAAAATGATAATAATAAAACTATGATATTAAAGTAAATTACATCCGGAATGAGTTAGCTTTAACTTAAAAAAATTTTTACAATTCTCTCCGCTCTACTGCAAAGTTACTTTCTCCATATACTTTCATACTTATATTTATATATACTATTCGAATAAATTTATAAATTTCGAACGGAACTTTTAATAACTAACTTATAAATTCACGCGTCAAGAAATTTTCCGTAAAAACTCGTTGGTGTCTGCTAATATCGGATATTTTAATATTTTATTTATTTTATTTATCTGTTAAATGTATTATATTTGATTTATTTATTAGATTAGTTGTATTTATTAAGTTTATTATATCTGCTAGTAAATTGAAACAACGATTTTGTATAAATAGTTCGGGAATTCAATCACGTAAAAGTTTATATCAAAAGATTCAATTAGATTATGATAAAAAGTCTAAAGAAAAGGCTAGTAGAATTTCTAATAAATAAAGTTGTTTATTTACTCTTTCAACCTTCTTTGTGTCTTCATAAATGAATTGATACGAAAATTGACTACACTAGCGAATCGTAATAATTAAATACTACAAAAATTATACATCGGATGAACTAAATAAGAAGTAAAAGAAGTGTTTGTTGACTTGAGAAATCAAGGAAATCTGCGTCAACAACGAATTATTTTTTTTTTTAGTCCTGGCAAAACCGGTCCGTAAATCGGTTAATGAACCGGTCCACAAGTCCGTGATCTAGAGACCGGTCTGAACCGGTTTATATTATACATCCAACAAAAATGATAAATTTTGAGTGCATTTCGAAATTCCCATTTTGATACAAGACTGTTGATCGTGTGAAATTTTTTAAATTTCCAATTTTTTTTTTTTTAAAAAAAAGCGATTTCGTTGAGAATCCCATCTATTTTTTTTTATTTTTTATATTTTATAATGCTAATATTGATTGATGAGAACATTTTAGTAAAATAAAAAAGTTTCAAACATTTATGAACCGGTTCTGTTGAACCGGTCATGTAAACCGGTTTTATAAACCAGTCCGGTCCGTCCACAACAGTATTAAGGACCGGTTATCAGGACCACGGACGGACTGGACCGTATTGACGCATCCCTAGACTAAGTGTTCCTTGTTATTTAAATTTAAAGGTAGTTGGTGTATTATGGTTTGAAATTAAATTGTTTAAGATAAACCATTGACATTATATCGGTCTAACATGCAAATTTGATAAATTGGAATGTTATTAATTTTACGACCAGCTTTACTTTCGATGTCAAATTTGTTAAAGATCGTAATTATTCTTCACGCCTAAATTGGAAAAGGTATTATTTAAGTGATTAAACATCAATTGAATTTTAGGAACTTTGTATTGTGTCTACCATACAGAAGCAAGGATTTAAAAAATATCTGGATCTTTACAAATAAGCTTGAGTGGGTGTTATAGATTGTCCCTTTTCTTCAAACAGTAAACATTTGGCAATCTAACATTGTTTCGAAAGAATCTTTCCTTAAGTAATGTTGATGATTCTGAAATATAAACAAGATTTAGTAGATATATTCTTCCGGTCTTAATTATAAACCTTCTTGGTAATTATAACATCAAAAAATTTTTTTTCTTCTTTGTACCTTTATTCATTACTTGTATATCATCTATATTCCTTTTAAAGCATTCTAACATAACATATAAAGTTAAAGTCTGTTAACGCCATCACGAAAATATGTTAAAATCGCCCAGGTTACACGAACTACATACGAAATTTCCTTAAATAACAAGATTGCCCTTTCCTTTTTTTTTTCTCACCCTTCTTTCTCTAAAAAATATGCCTCGTGAACTCTCCTTTGATTGTTTAAATGAAAATTTTGGATACTTGAAAGATGATATGGATGATTTATTTTCATGTTTATTAGTAAACTGCCGTTGGTGTGAGGTTATCGCTCGAATTTTATGGAGGAGAATGTAAAATTTTAATACTTTACTCCTTGCCTTCATGATAAATGCAAAAAGGTTTATTTGATAATGAAATCAAAATGACGACCTCAATCGTAAGTCCTCCATCAATTCATTATATATCATTTATTCAAAGTCTTTGTTTTCGTAAATTTGATCTCTTTATTAAAATTTTTCTTAAATTACATCACCAATTGACGAATATCAAATAATTATAGTGATAGCACGAGAATATTTTCGAATACACTGAAGTAGGAAATACTTAAGTAATCTTACTGAATTGAGGTGTAGTTCAAATCTCTATCCAGTATTTTTTACCAGTTATCTAAAATTTCATAAAAATTACAATTACTAAAGATAATTATTGAAAATTGCATCTCAAATGGACTTGTAGAATTATTTTCTGTTCAAAAACATAACCTTTATATTAAAGACCAACCATTTACAATTTTCCTGATACATTAATCAGGCTACGCATTGTTGGAGTATGTCATATTTTTTAATTTCTAAACTTTCGAATTTACAAAAACTTTCAATAACCTCAGTTAACGAAGGCGGTTGCAAGAATTTTAAAATTTTACAATATGTCTAATTTCCTCAATTGAAAATTTTAAAATTTGAATGTGAATGTCCATATTTAGAACTTTGGATTTGTGAAGATATGAGATTCATTCAATTTAATTATAGTCAAATTTTGTCCAAATCTGACCTCATTACGAAACTTCATTTCTAGATGGAAAGGTGAAATCGCTAAAAGAAATTTTAAAGTGTTGTGAATTAGAAAGCATACACATTTTGAATAATTATGTCATTCTAGAAGAACTTGAATTATTAGCGATTTTTAAAGAATTTGCACTTAAAAAATTTCGTAACTTAAAAGTAGGAGGAATAATTTGATCTGTAAAATGGGGATTAATTAAATACTGGTTGTCTTGAATTTGAAATTGAAGTGAATGATAAATCTAAATAAATAGAATTTAACTATTTTAGTTCATTTATTTAGAACCAAATTAAAAAATAAAGAATCATTATCATTGAAATCGAATGTAAGGAGCAGAAGCTGTATTGATGAAATTTAAGTAGCAGTGTATTTTGAACAAATACTTTCTCCTTGCTTTCATTTATTTTTAATTCTATTTTATTGATTTTTTAATAATTAATTATGCAAAGTAATGTTTGATTATCAAGGTAAGTGTACGTTGAACTTTTGACGATTTGCTCTTTTAAGATCAAATTAACTTTTTATCAACAACTCAACTATGCTAATAATAATAATCCTAGCATGTACTGTTATTGCTAGTATCATCATCAGATTTGGATCAACTTCAAATATTATTCTTGTGGAGATAATTATATTACGAAAATCAGGTTTTGATCATATGATTTATATAATTACGCCGCATGATTTTCGTACGTACTTACCCATATGTTCTTTAACCATACAGATCTTGAATAAGTTTTCTTGTTGAACTCTATGGATCTCGAACCTTGCAAAGTATCCAAACTTAATTGGACCATTTGAGAAGTGTCATGTAAAGTGACAGCTCTACACGGTTCAATATTTTTCTCCAAATGCAATATATAACGAAATCAAAATCGTGGAATTAAGTACAGAGTTTGTCGAATCATCATATCCTTCCTTTATTCTTCGGTTTTATTACTACAGCTTGTTTAACATTAAATACTTGAGAAATATTGAAGTTGGCATAGTTGGCATATTATCTCTTGAAATCTCAAATACTATTTTAATACTTAAAAATTTACGATTCACCATAATTTAAGGTCATTTATTGATCAAGGTCAATAGCTTGAGAATAATGATGTTTCTGAATAAGTTGACTTTTTGGGGAAAAGAGATTAGTGTTTAGATCCAAAAGATACTCAAGTGATTGCACAGCCCTTTTCGCGCTCATTGATCATTATCTTTATATAAAAAAAATATTTAGTCTTTTAAAAAAAAGTATAACTAAGTTATTTGTCCTAACGTTAATTGTTTCTGTTACAATGAAGAAATTTTATTTATTAAAAAAAAAATAATAAAAAAAATATGGAATGAATTGAAATTTAAAAAAAAAATACATTGCATAAAATATTTACGAGGTTCATCAAAATATTTATTCTTAATCAGAAGAATGAAGTCATTTTCCAGATAAGTATCTGTTCGGCTAAAGAGATTCATTTGGAAATCGAGTTGTGATTTAACTATTTTTTTTTAGCAATTTTAGGGTTAGTTATTTCAGTAGCAATTACATGTGAAGGTGATTCAATATTTTGAATAATTGAAGTCATGATTCAGATTCATGTAAATGTAAGCTCATCTTTATTAGAATAAGATACAACATCAGTATCAAGTATTTTCCCATCTTGTGATGTTATTGATGAGAACAAAAAAATATTTGGTTTCAGAATCATGTTTAAGTTCGTAATTTTTTGCCAAATAAAATATTTTCAACATATTCTAACAAATAAGCACGCTAATATTCATTTCATTTTATACACGATATAATAATAATTGAAAATGGATCTTTGAAATTCTACCTGAATTAAATCAATGTATTCTTTTGCGGATTCTTTTTCTTCTTTAACGATAACCTTTACCTATCAATTTCTGTCTAAAACCCGCGGATTCATAAATTGGTATCATTCGATACTTTATAAACTGGAAGGTACAGCAGTTAATGTGTAAATAAAGACACAGTTACGTTACAGGATTATCTTATAATTCTATAATTTCCACGACCTTCTATTTTCGTAAGAGAGGTAATTTGTGTTTATTATATGTAATTGCAATGTAACGAAAATAGAATGTGAATCAATTTTAAAATAATCAAATTTTTAAATAAATAAAGAAATAATTTATTGGGTGAATTATCAAATGAATACAATAAATGCAACTATTCATGCCTCTGCCGGCGCTTTGTGATAGAGAGAATTATTAAAATTCCTTCTCATGGCTTTGTTACAGCAAACTTGCGGCTTGGATGACGGATATGTTAATTAATTGATCCCTGATGTCAAAAATGGTCATTTTGAAATATACATTACATCAGTTCGAGGGATTAGAACTAGCGTAAAGGTCCGAAAAGTCAAAACCAACAGATCCGCCAGAATTGACATAGATTAAAGTATTCTTGAAATTTCATCAAATCCTCATTCTTAATTTTGATTTCAGTAATCTAATATTGGTCGTTTTGATTTAAAAAAATTCCTCAGGATAAGATAATAAAAGGTAATATGTAAAATTACCTTGAAAAAAAGATTTATTTAAAACAAATAATCACCTATCAAAAAGTAACTTTTCCTTAATATTATCTACCAATTTCTTTGAAAACAACATATATATTTCAAAATTATATCATTTTCCAACATTGAGCGTTGTATTATCGAAATAACACTAACGGGAGAACTTAATTTTTACCTTAATTGATAATGACGTGGTGCTTAATTATTTTAGTATTTTCACTTCAGCTTTTTAACATTAACGGGGAAATTGGGTTGTATTGCCGAGACAACTATCGTTTTGCTCAATGCTTTTTTTATTTTATGCTGGTAGCATATAACACGATCCTTTACTTGAAAGCTAAATGGACTTTCAACCTTTTAATGAGTCAATAATAACGATAAGATTTAAAAATTAATTAAACATCTTTTGGTGAAAAAGTAAATGTGAAAAATAATGGATTAATTTATTCAATTTGGGTTTCTTTTTATATTTGTGAATCGAATTTTGATAATGCTAGCATATTACGATTTCAATTACTGTATAACAAAAGTAATTTCAAATATACAAATAGTAATATTACGATTATGTTTGTTTCAATGGTAAACTATTCGCTTCTACAACCTCGAAATATGAAAATGGATAATATCTCCATTGTTACGATGTTTAATTAATAATTATCAGACATTTTTATTTTTTATAGTGGTTTTCTTGATCAAAATAGGCCAAAATGGTCATTTGTCAAAATTTCCTCCTCTAATCAATAGACAAATTGTCATTTTGAATTTAAGGTATAAAAACGATGGTATTTTGATCGAATGTAAGAACATATCAAGAAGTCTTATATTTCTTTCTCCAATTTTCCCCAGCTTTCGATTAGTCATAGATTTCTCGCAAGGACGTAATTTATTTGAACAACGTTTCATAAACCCAGTGTTAAATTGTAAAATTTTAATTTTTCTTGCATTGTTACTATGTAATAACGTGAACTCATAACTATCACTACTTTCAGTTTCGAACTACGTAACACAAAATATAATAACTTGTCTTTCATTTTTTTACAACTTACTTTAATAAAAGTGCATAAACATTTGTTTATTTTGGATAAAATCGTTTTAGAAAAAATATTATTATGCCAAAAAAATACAGTGAAGATTTTAAATGGAGGGTTATATACTTATGGAACGATGGCTATTCTATGGAACAAATTTCTAAATTGCTTTATATAAGAAAACCTACAATATATAGTGTTTTGAATTATTATATACTTTGGAAAAGTGTCAAAAATCCAATACAAGTACTGAAAGGACAAAGGAAATTCTTTAGTAACTCAGACTTAAAAGTTTGTATTTTAACTATTAAATGTTCTTATAACTTTAGAATATTATTTAATATATTTTAAAAATATTAGTACAAATGATTAAAGAAATGCCTGATATGTATTTGGATGAAATGGTTGTTGAAATGACAAGAAGAACCGGAAAAGAAGTCTCAATTTCAACAATATGGCGTTATTTAAAATATTGTGGAATTACACATAAGAAGGTATATTTCGTTTATTAATAATCTAGTTTTATAATAACACAAACTAAATTTATTATAATTCAACGTTAGAAAAACATGCTAAGGAAAGAAGTGAAATTTTTCGTGGTCATTATATAATGAATGTTGGGAATGTTGGAACATATTCTCGATCTGAACAACTTATCTTTCTGGATGAAAGAACGAAGGATGAATGTACTCCTTGTAGACAATATGGATACTCTCCGCACAATCAAAAGGCAGTAAAAAAAGTTGTGTTTATTAGAGGAACGCGTTACACAATACTTCTAGTTTATCATTAGATAGTATTATGCAAGGGAGTTGTAATAAGGAACAATTTTGTAATTTATTTTAGCTAAAGTTGTAAGTTTAATTTTATAATTTTATACTTAAATCTGATTAATAAATTAAAAACTAATAAATGTGTATTACACGTTCGTATTACACATACATATATAATTTTTATAATAGCTTCAAAATATGAATCCATTTCCCCAGAAAAATAATGTTTTAGTAATGGATAATACCCAAATTCATCATAATGAATTGAATTTTTGGTAAATTTTATAGAATCAATCGGATGTAAAATTTTATTTCTTCTTCCATACTCACCAGGTTTAAATCTGATTAAAACAGCAATTAAAAAGCTGGTTAAAAAAAATAGAAATTATGTAGAAAACTGTTCTTATCCTTATTTAGCTTTAACAATAGCATGTGCACAAATTACTCCTGCAATATCCCAATCATTTTTTCAAAGAACATTGTATCTCTGATTTATTTTTTTTATTAAATATTTTATAATAATTATAATGAATTACTATTATACATTGATCTTTTTATTAGTTTTTGCTATTATTATGTTAATATTACAAAAAAGAAGAAAAAGATATTTTAAGATGATCTATTTCCTATATTTTCAGCTTCTCAAATGATTTTGGTTTTTAAACCAATCTTTATTTTTAAATCCTACCAATCAGTTTCTTTAAGATCCAATATATCTAAAACATTGATTATTTCCTATATAAGTTTGTTTTTCACTTTCTCAAAAGTATTTCACCAAATTCCCTCTCTAAGTTACCAAAAATTTGGCAAATAAAGGAATAGAAATTGAAATATTTGTTTATAATGTATAAGTTAGTTGAGGTGGTTATGAATTTTGCTGATTAAACATGCTTGGATAATAAACTTGAAAAGCATAGCAATATAAGATGATAATGAAGCAAAATTAGATAGATAAAAAGAATTTGAAGTTTGAATATTTGAATTTTTAAATTATTATTAGTTCTTTTTACTAAATTAGTAATATCAAATAGTAGTAAGGTTAGAGGTTTGTCTAAAGTAGCAAAATTATGATTCTATGAAATAAATTTAAATAAAAATAAGTAATTTACATTTCACAAATATAATTATATGATCATAATTATGTTATATTATACAATCATAACCACGAACATGTAATTGCAAATATTATAATTATTACATGATCATAATCATATCATAAATATTACATAATGGTGTCTTACAAAAATTCAATCAATTTTTAAATAACTTACAATTGAACTAGCTCATGTAGATAAATGATTTATCATCAGAGTAATGTATTTTGTTAAATCAATGTAGCAGCTTTTATTATGCTCAGTATAATACCACTTAAAGTGCAAGTCCATGACAATTTTTCCAATTTCAGTATCAGCTTCATTGATATCCTTTTCTTTTGGAATTTGATTTGAAGTATTTGTCTTTTTATTACTAGTTGCCTTTTTTTATCATCATCTGCTTCTTCTTTAAAAATTACAAAGGGTTTTCAAAAGTCTTCAAACACTTTTTGGCTTAATATAAAACTTAAAAATTTTATAATTGTACTTAAAAAAAATTTATATATTTATTAAAATGGATTCAATTTACATTTCATACTAAGTAATTAATATTTAGTTAGATTTCTATTAGCTTTAATTACAGCTTAAATTTGTTGCAATATATTATTGACCAAATTTTAATAGTATGCGTGGGAATTTTTTACCACGCTTTCTTAATATAACTCAAAGATTTTTAATTATATTGAGATCTAGACTTTAAGTGAGTCATAGAAGAATGTGTAGATCATTTTTCTTATGAAACTTCTTTATAAGTTTTATTTTGTAAGGGTGAGTGTTAACCTTTTGAAATATACCATCACTATTTGAAAATGCATATCTTATCATTCACATAATATGTTTGCGAAGAATAATGATATGTGATGTCCTAGTTGCTGTTTCAAATAATAGAATAATGGGTCCTAAGCCTTGCCTTGAAAAATATCTCAAAACAATCAGCTTAGACTATATTTTACTATAATAGAAATACAAGAAAGATTTCATTCATCTTGAGATTCTTACAATACTCTATTATATCGAGTTTGTTAGAAAGATGTTTTTCAGAAAATATTATGCCTCAAGAAAGTTAGCATGCAAAGAATAATGACTCAAACAAAAGAAAAATAAGCATGTTTGAACAGGAAGTCTTTCCAGCAATTAGAAGAAAGAGATCTGAATCTCAAAGAGAGACTACAACCAGGAAGATCAGAAGTAAACTAAACGAACCTATAAATATTACTGAAAAATATCTGAGACTATAGTCAATAATACTACTATGCCAAGGAGGAGAATACCAAGTAGAACATCAATCTTGGATACTATTGAATCATATAACATTTAAGATGCCCTTGTTAATGTAAAAGCAAATATCAATATTGGATAAATGATGCAATGTAGAAAACAACAAAGAAAACTTCTTCAAGGAATAAGATAACCAAAATTAGAAGGAAATATAGCACAAACCAATCCAACAGAAGAAGGTGAAAGAACTATGACATTAAGATGTCATGTTAATATCAAATGGAACTCAGTAGCAATCATTGATACCAGAGCAGCAGTTAGTATTATGATAAAAAAGCTAATGAAAAAACTTGGGTTAACAATTCAATAAGTATCACAAATGATTATTATCACAGCTAATGGACAAAGAGAAAGAGCATTAGGAGTAATCAAAAATGTACTTTTGATTATTCATGAAATTCTTATCAAAACAACTTTTAAGTCATCGAATCAACAGATGAAACCTTATTACTAGGAATAGATTGGTGTAAGAAAAATAAAGTTAATGTAGACTTTGACAATAATGAAATGCTCATAACAAGTGGTCTTAACAAAGGTATTGTTCTAATGCAATATGTAGTATGAAATAGAATACTAACTATTGTATTTGATGAAGAAATCGACCAAATGATGGATGAAAAATTGGAATACGATACTGATGATGATGCTGAGGAAAGAGAAAGTTTTCATATTAAACTTCAGATTATCAGAGTGACATTGATAATGAAAGTGAAACTTCTACTCAATCCTGGGCAGATGAAATGGAAGAATATGAAAAAAGAATCTTATAAAAGAAGTAAAGAACCCAAAATATGTTTTAAACATTTTGTATGATCAAGATGGCCTATTTTTTTCGATCAGAAAAGGAGAAATTATGAATGGATTATGGCAAACTACTGGTGGAAAAGTAGTTAAGCGAGAAATCCCAATAAAAGCAACAATTAGGAAAATTGAAGAAAAAACAGGAATAATTTTAAAAGATAAAGATCTTAAATATTTATTCAATAACCCTGAATTTAATTGCAACGTTTACATTACAAAAGTATCAAAAGATGTAGAATTGGAGCAAATCGAAAAGGACAAAAATGAACTTTAGATTCATTTTAACTTCTTAAAATATGGAAATGGCAAAACAAGAGAAAAATACTCCTACTCATATCAATTTTATAAACGAAATTCTGAACAGAATTTTATGGGATACCTTATCATGTAATATTGCAGAAATTGTTCAACCTGAAGTTAAAAAGGAAAAGTTCACTACAAAGCAATAAGAAAAAATTAATAATTTGATCAAAGATAATGAAAGTAGATTCAGACCAATATTTCTGAAACAGGACAATTGACAAAAGATGGATGAACTAATGTAACCCAACATCGAATTAATACCAAAAATGCTGACCTAATCAGAAGAAATTATTATTAAACTACAAAAAAAGAATAAGATTTCATTGATGGAGAAATTAAAAAGATGTTGAAAAAGGTATTATTCAAGAATCAAATAGTCCCTGGCATCTTCAGCTATCCTTGTGAAAAGGCAAATGGCAAAAAAAGTTTATGCATTGATTAAACAAACTCACAAGAGAAAATGCATACCCTCTACTAAGAATTGATGAAATATTAGAAAGTTTGAATGGATCAAAATGGTTTTCTGCTTTTGATCTAGCAAGCGGATTCTGGTAAATCAAAATGAACTAAAAGGATAGAGAAAAAACTGCATTTGTTATTAAAGGAAGACATTACGAATTTAATGTTATTCCTTTTAGACTATGCAATATACCAGCAACCTTTCAGAAAATGATGAATAAAATATTAAAAGAATATATTGACCAATTTGTAGCAGTATTCATTAATAATATTATTGTCTACTCAAACAGTTTTGAAGAACATTGCAAACATTTACAAATGCTTTTTGATAAGTTAGAAACTGCAAATTTAGCATTGAAGAAGAGAAATGTGAAATGTTTAAAAGAGAATTACGATTTCTAAGACACAAAATCAATGAACACAGAATCCAAACCGATTCCTAAAGATAGAGAAAGTACAAAATTTCCCTGTTCCTAAAAATGAGAGACAAATTAAAGGATTTTCGGGATTAGCATCGTATTATCGCAAATTTATTAAAGATTTCTTTAAGATTGCGAAACCATTAAACAATCTTACAAAGAAAGGAGTTGACTATAACTGGAGCAAGAAATGTAAAAATTCTTTTGAAATCTTAAAAGAAAAGTTAATACAAGTCCTAATACTTGAATATTCAGACTTCAATAGAATGTTCTATTTATTTACTAATACTTCTGGAATTGGACTTGGAGCGGTACTTGCACAAAAAGATGATCAAGGAAAAGAAAAAGTAATTGCTTATGCAAGTAGAACCTTGAATGAACATGAAATAAATTATAGCGTATAAGAGTTAAAATGCCTGGCAATTATTTAGGCAAATATTTTCATCACTTTACTTTACTTAAATCTTTTATTTTAGTAAGTGATAACGCTGCTTTAAAATGGTTACAAACTTCTACTGTAAAAAATAGAATGAAAAGAGCAAGATGGTTGTTGACTTACAGCAATATACATTTTAAGTTCAGCATCGATTTGAAAAAAATAATGCAAATGCTGACGCATTATCAAGGATTAATTATGAAAATAATGAAAGCTCAGATGAAGTAATCAAATGCTTCATACCTTCAATTGCTAGCAAAGAAAATTTTGCAGATACAGAAAGATAAATCCAAGGGAATATTTCATTACCTGAATATGAAAAAGACTTAGAAGAAAATAATCAATGGATTCAAGTATATATTTCTGCATTAGATGTTCCTGAATGTTAAACGAAATGGCAATAGAATGGATTGCATAATAATAGAAAGTATCAAAAAAATAGCTACAGTTGTAATAAAAATGATCATCACGCTCATTGGTATTATACTAAATGTTACCAATGTGCTAATTCATATGGAATCTACATATCTTTACCAACGGAACAAACTATTTGCCAATGTAATGAACATGAATATTACGAATATTTAAATATGACAGCCAATGAAGAGAAAGCAGAATATGAATAATCGCCTGAACAAGTAGAAGATAATAGTGAATCAGAATTTAACTTTAGCGAAGAAGAAATTGAATCCATTCTCGATGGAAAAGGACAAGATTGAAAACAAAATTTGCACAATATTTTCTTAAAAGCTGCTGAATTTAAGCAAACTACTATCAAACAAATGAATGGTAGCAAACTTGAGGAATTTGCTCAAGAGTATTCTGTTAATTATACCCTTTGTGGAATAATTATTACAACCAACTTAAACTATGAATGTATTGTAGGCTATAATCTTTGACAAATACATCCTAAAATGGTATCTGAAACTTTAATCAATGAAGTATTCTGGGACATAACTGAAGAAGTAAAATGAAATGATGAAGTATGTCTTGCGGCAATTGAATTATTAAAACAAATTAAGAATCCTCAAATACGTGATTGGACTGAGAATGAATTATATAAAATATTTGGACTGTTCGCACCTATTATTATTCCTATTTACTCATCCAACTTTAACAAAACTTTTAGCAGAGTTAGCACTCCAGATTATTAGTTTTATTGTTTAATTTTAACATTTATTTAGTTTAAAAATAGTCAATTTCAATATTATTTATATAATTTTATTATTTTATTTTTAAAAGAGTTTACATTTATTTGAACAGCAATTAGTGAGTAAAAGTCTCAACGTTTGAAAAATTTAACTAAGTGAAAGCGAAAGTGTCAATAATGTGATTGGCAGCTTAAGTTAAACAAAATAAAAGAAAATCGATATAACCAGTTGAAAGAATATTTAATTATTTCAGTATTATCAAATGATAAAAAATTAGCAAATCAAAACATTTTGAGATTTTAGAAAATCAATTATTTAAGAAAGACAAGAAAAACAAAGGAAATTTTCTTAAAGTTCTAAAAATGCATGAAATAAAACAGTTCTTTTTGTGACACATAATCAACTAATTGGAGGATACTTAGGAATTGAAAAGGTCTTTGAAAAAATTAGAGAAAACTATTATTGGCCGCTGTTACGTCCGATTTATAACTCAAGTAAAATTCACAAAAATTAATAATACCAAGACTAAACTCAGGGAATCATAACAAAGATTCATAGTAAACGTCAAAGATTATTCTCAATTAAACACGAGTTACTTCTGGATATTTCAGAGATTACATTTTAGTGACTACACCTTAAGTCAATATAACGAATCAATACAATACCACGCAAAGTTAATAAACAATAATAATATATACACAGGTAAAAGGGTTGCGAAGGATAAGTTTTAACTTGGTTAATTATACTCTTTATTAATTATATAATAAATTGTAAGTTCTTTACCTCGTAAGGTATCGAGACTTAATAAAAATACAGTGATATTCATACATGTTTGATAATTATAAAATAAACTAAACTAAATAAATCTATGAAAAATAAATGACATCGTCAAGGAAATAAAGATGACAAAATTGATCAGCAAAGATTATCATGTCAATAAAGTTGGCTATTACACTAGAAATAAAATTGACATCTGGATCTACAATGTTTCACATTGATTATTTCAGGACATAAAGTTGACATCAGGATCGATGAGATGATAAACAAGGATATTTAATTGACATTGGATTTGTAATCAGATTTTAGCCAAAATTTTACACTGTTATAGCGGCTTCGAATATGTTATTTTACTAAGAAAACATAGTAAAAAAACGTCTCTGTAGCTTCAGAAATGTTTTTTTAATAATAAATTGGTTACGAAGCTGAGATAGCAGTTTTTACTAAATTTTCTTAGTAAAACTGAAGCTGCAATGGCGGTTATTACTAAGTTTTCTTAGTAATCCGAAGTAGCAATAGCGGTTATTACTAAGTTTTCTTAGTAAATTAAAGCTGCGATAGCGGTTATTACTAAATTTTCTTAGTAAAACCAAGACTGCGGAGTTATTTTACTAAGTTTAATGATAAAAATTCACCTGTTACTAAACTTACTTTATAAAAGCTATTTTTGAAATTTTTTAGTGCAATTACTAATAATTTTCTTAATTAAACCTTTATAATAACTTTATTTTAATATATCATTGTAAAAATTAAAAAATTTTTTGTATTCGATTTGATTCAATTTGATTCGATCAAATATTTGATTTGATTTGATTTGATTTGACAAATATTTGATTCAATTTGATTTGATTCGATCAAATTAAAATTGATTCAAATTGATTCGAACAAATATTTGAGTTTAATTCGATTCGATTCGATTTGAAAAAATTAAATCAAATTCAAATTGCTTAAATATTTGATTTAATTCGATTTTGAAGAATCCTATACCTTACGAGATAAAGACTTACAATTTATTATATTATTATCAAGAGTATAATTAACCAAGATAAAACTTATCCTTCACAACTCTTTTACCTATATATATATTATTATTGTTTATTAACTTTGCATGATATTGTATTGATTTGTTGTATTGACTTAAGGTGTATTCACTAAAACGTAATCTCTGAAATATCCAGAAGTTACTTGTATATAATTGAGAATAATCTTTGTCATTTACTACAAATCTTTGTTGTGAATCCCTGAGTTTAGTCTTAGCATGATAAATTTTGTGAATTTTATTTGAGTTACAAATTGGACGTAACAGCATTGATATTGGTATTAGTGTTAGCATTGGCATTGGCGTTGGTATTGATATTGGCATTAGTATTGATTGTGTTATTGGTATTGACGTTATTGTAATAGTTATATATTTATAACTTAAACTATAAAAAAAAAATATATTTAATATTTATAAATAAATCCTTTTTTATTTCATTATTAATATTTTACTTACTTTTACAAAGGTTTATTTTGTGAAGTTATACAGTCTTTTGTCATATAATCACTTGTAGTCTAGCATTTAAAACAAAAATTACGATATTTAATTGAAATATCTAAACAGTGATGTATTTAATAGCTTAATTGATTATAAAAATAATACATATTCTTATAAAATGAATTTGCTGCTGTTAATATTATTATGGTTGTATTTGATAGTTTTGATAATTTACTATAATTAAATTAGAAAATAATTAAAACAATTATAATTATTATATAAAATATATAAATATTATATTATTTACGTTGTTGATGATGATAATGATGATGATATTGGTGGTATTATTAATATTATTTGTACTATTATTAATAATGATGATATTGATGATAGTGATGATAATAGTAATGATAATAATGGTGATAGTAATATATATGTTTTTCTTTTATATTAATATATTAATAAAAAAATTATGATTATTAAAAAATTACTTATTATTTTTTTTTATTTAAAAAAATATATACTAACTATAATAGTAATAAAACTGAAGAAGTACGTCTTGATTAAAGATAAATTATTATTGATGATAATGATGATGATGATGATTGTGATGGAAAAAATGATGATGAAAGTTATGTTGATAATAATGATTTTTTTGTATGTTTATAAAATACAAAAATCCATTTTACTGATAATTCATGTAATTCCAAAAGTCTTTTTTGTTGTTCATCGCTTTATTTATCATTTGTATTTTCATCTATTTTTTATTTTTTTTTTTGAAAAAAAATAAAAAGTCATTTTTAAAAAAACTCATTTAAATAAAGTTTTTTTTAAAAAAATACGTGTTTAAACTTTTTTAGATAAACTAGTTAATACTGAAAATATTCTCATGAAAATTATTCAAACAATTGATTAAAAGATAATACAATCAAATAATAATAATGTTCATATACTTAAAATAAAGAAATTAAACAATGCAATAAGTTTTTATCAGCATTGTATTTACTTTATTAAGTTTGATGAAGAATTCAAGGAGAATATATTGTCTTACAAAATTTAAAAATTAAAACATTTAATTAGATGTATAGTATTGTTATTTTTATTATTTTTTATTTACATAAAATTTATACGTTGTTAGTGATTGTCTTGTTATGACTCACAATACTGCGCCTAACTTAATTAATGAATAGTAATCATATCAATCATAATTCTCAAATTTCTACCATTTCTCAGATTTCTCAGATTTTACTAATTTCTTAGTGATCTTTAATTTCTTTAATTTCACATATTTTATTAATATATTTAATATCTTTATTTTCTTATATTTCTTATATTTCTTTACTTTCTTAAATATCTATTTTATATTGATGTATTTTATATAAATACTTTGTATTTCTGCCTCAATAAATGGCAGAGTCACTACCAATTCTCTAATAAATCAATAACATTTATCTCTAAAACTTATCTTTGCTCATTAAACAATTCATTCTTCTTTAAATCTATATCAATAAAGACGACCTGAACCTTTAATTTAATTATTCGTGTTTATTTCTTCCATAGTTTAGATGTACTTAAACTCCCTGCTAACAAATAATCTTTGTTAACTTAATGACAAACAGTTTAAGCTTAACAAGTGATGATTCCTGCCAGGCTATTCTTTGTTGATAATATACACAACGAACTGCTAACAAACTAGCGAGGTGTATGAATTTTAAAGAAGTTAAACATAATACAACTGAGACACTATTCTAATACTAGTTTAAACGTATATTATACTTGCTTTTGGTGTTATTCTTCACTCTCAAATAATAACCTCACAGATAGTTTTATATACTTTTGGATTTGGTTTAACTTTGAACATCAAGCCAATACCTATTCTACAAGAACAACTGTTTCATTTAATTTATTTAAAAGCCTATACCATACAACTGAATTAGAATATCGTGACGAATAATTAAAAAGTGTTATAATATCTATACTTTCTAGTATTTGCTATCAGACTACACACATATTCTTTGTCAACTTATAATTATATATACAAAGCGTAGCATTTAACACCAACCGTTTTGAAAGACAAGTTACACTATCTATTTTAAGAAGTGTTTATATTGAAATATTAGATCAAGTTTAATTATAAATCCAAAGAGACAGACAGTTATTACATCAAATACTTGCTTCACCAATGCCTCTGCTAATAGTTTATCTAACTCAACCACTGGAATCCCACCACCTAAATTACCAGAAATTATGGTAACAGGAGATCAAATAAGACAAACATTAGAGGATATCTATGGTATAGGAGGGGCTAATTTACATGGAGAAGAACATACAATCAAAGTCAATTACTTCTATAGAACTGAGAATGAAGATCCTAGTGAATAGCTCACTTCTTTTGAACGAACATCAACTACTAATTGATAGATTATGGAAGAAAGGAAAAAAGCTATTGTTGGAAGAATATGAAAGGAGCAACTACAGACTGATTCAAAAGAATTTTTGCAATTATTGGAAATCATTGAAATACAGGAACCAATATAAGAAAAACTTTGTAGATTTCTTTGAAGCACATTTTATAAAAGAAATCAATAGTATTAATAATTATCATGCTTCGACAATAAACCAATAAATCTGTTGACTCGTATGCTAACAAATTCAAGAAATTAGTAAATAGAATTGGTATGATGGATAATGTTCAGAAGAAAAGAATGTTTCTTGTTATACTCAATCCTGCATATACCCCTCTCGTATATTCACAAAATCCAGCTGATTTGGATGCTACAGTAAATTCAGCAAGAACTATCAAAATTGGTTACAATTTTGCAATTGGTAAAATGCCCAAAAATCTTAATACAACTACTAGTATTACTCTTACTACCCTTAAAAATAACCTTGCTAGTAATGAATTGTGAACTGACAAAATGAATGGAACAGTTGTCTCTTAATTATGCTAATTTAACAACTGCCTTGTTAGCTCAACCCCAAGTGCCTCCAAGAAGAAAAAATTTTAATAATAAGAGAAATTTCAACAACAAACAAAATTTTCCTAATAAAGAAATTTTAACAATAATAGAAATTTTTAATTGTGGAAAAGTCAGACACTTCAGTAGGAAAAGTCTTCAACCTCAGCAACCAAGATCTAACTGAAACACACAATTTGAGAAACCTAAGGATATTTACCTAGCTGATCAATATTATGATAATGAATACACATATAAAACAGAGGAAGAAGAAGAATATGAAGTCTTTCTTAATACTAAATCTAGGCCTTATCCTAATAATCCTATCTCAAAGAACAAAAGAGAAAAAAGAAGTGAATCCCAAAGAGAACTACTTCTGAGACCCACTATAACCTAGCATTTTAGTCCTAATATGCTTGAAGAGAAAATAGAGTCTGAACAGATCACACCCGAACCAATGGTTACAGAAAAGGCTAAAAAATCTCCATAATATCATTTATTACCAACTCCAATTGAACAACTTACAGAATTTAACATTTTAATTTATCTACAAAACTTACCATGTAAACTTTTTGTAAGACAAGCAGCCTATGCTATACCAAAATATCAATCAGGATTAGTTTAAACTGTTAGATGATCAAGAGAAAAGATGCCAAAGAAGCTAATTTAGTAAAAAGTGATAGTAGACTAACTACTTCTGCTAAATGTATACTTCATATAGAACAAAAAGCACAAACTGCTATAGTTTATAATGGACAACTACAAGTATAATTACTAAATCTTTATTAGATAGACTTGGACTTATAATCAATCATTCTTCAAAAATGATTGTAATCACTACTAATAAAGCTAGAACACACTCTCTGGGAATTATTGATAACGTACCAGTTAAGGTTCTGCAATTCGATTTGATATTTGAATATTTGATTTGATTTTTAAATTAAATACAAATACAAATTTATATTTGATTTAATTCGATCAAATTCAAACCAAAGAATGATTTATTTAATCAAATCCAAATCAATGTTTAATTCAATTCGATCAAATTCAAATTAAGTACTCAAATATTTGAGTAATTCTTACTAAGAAACCTATAGTAAAATGTGCCTCTGCAGTTTCAAAAATACCTTTTTTACTAAGAAAATCACAGTAAAAAACGCCTTCACGGCTTTCAGAGACGTTATTTTACTAAGAAAATATAGTAAAAAATGTCTTCACAGCTTCAGAAACATTTTTTTAATAATAAAATGGTTATAAAGCCAAGATGGCAGTTATTACTAAGTTTTCTTAGTAAACTGAAGTCGCAATGATAGTTATTACTAAGTTTTCTTAGTAAACTGAAGTCACGATAGCAGTTATTACTAAGTTTTCTTAGTAAACTAAACCTGCGATGAAAGTTATTACTAAGTTTTCTTAGTAAAATTGAGACTGTAGAGTTATTTTATTAAGTTTAATAGTAAAAATTTACCTGTTATTAAACTTACTTTGTAAAAGCTTTCTTTGAAATTTTTTAGTGCAATTACTAAACATTTTCTTAATTAAAACTTTAGAATAACTTTAATTTAATATATTATTGTAAAAATTAAAAATTTTTTTATATTTAATTCAATTCAATTCAATTCGATCAAATATTTGATTTGATTTGATTTTGAGGAATTCTAGTATCGGTCAATATTGGAAAGATTCAAATTCTCACTTTTTTTCAAGTTTTAAAATCAAAGGGTGAAATCCTTATTCTCAGAAATGATTGGCTTAGAGAAATAAATGCCAACATGAATTGGGAACAGTCAACCTTAATAATAAAATAAAGAAAATATGTAATTTGAATTCCTATTACCTTTACCAAAACTACGAAAGTAGTAACTCAAGAAGAAGAAATAACAGATGATAATGATGATTTTGAGGATAAATACTTAGAAGAATACTCTATCTAATTTTCTGATGAACAATTTAAATCAGAATCTGATAATAATGAATCAATATCTAACAATAATAGTAAACTAGAATTCAACCTCTGGAATAATTATTATTTTCCAATAATTTCAGAAAATGATATTGATGAGGAAGAATTAGGAGTTAATTCTAAGAAAATCAATCCAGCAATCTTTCTTGCTAAAACGGCTGAATATGTAACAGATGAGAAAATTATTTTATTTGAACAAACTGGACCATCAACAGCAATTATTCCAAGACCTCTTGAGTGAATATTTTGATATCTATGCAAAGAGTCAAAAGAAATTAGAAGAACAATTGAGATAAAATATCACATTTATACTGGTAATGCAATGCCGATCGCTCAAAAACCTTAATGAACAAATCCAGAAAATGCTAAGTTTTTAAATGAAAAACTAAAGAAAATGGAAACAAATAGAATAATCCGACCTTCATATAGCCTATGGGTCTCACCAGTCGTGATAGTTAGGAAGAAAGGAGATGATAAAAGACTTTACATAGATTACCGAAAACTTAATACAGTAACAAAAATTGACGCTTATCCATTGCCAAGAATTGATAACTTATTAGACTCTCTTGGTGGAGCTCATTGATTCACTATCTTAGACTTAGCTAATGGATATTGGCAAGTAGCAATGCATTCAGATAATATTGAAAAAACTGCCTTTATCACCACACATGGATTATATGAATTTCTAGTAATGCCCTTTGGACTAAATAATGCACTAGGTACTTTCCAAAGGTTAATGAATTGGGTTTTGAAAGATTTTAATGGAATCTTTGTAGCGGTATTAAAAAATTTAGTTGAGTTTAAATTACAGTAAAAAGTATACTGATAATCAATAAAAATAACTTATCCCCTTTAGTATTTTTTGATTTTTAAATAAAAAATTTAAATTGAGTTTAAATTACAGTATGTATACTAATAATTAATAAAAATAACTTACAATCTAAAATTTTAAATTATTTTTTTAAATAAAACTTAGTTGAATTTAAATTTCATTACAATAAAAAGTATGATTGATCAATTAAAATATTAATTTTCTATAATATTTATAATATATTAGCATTTTGATTGATATTATAATAGCAATTATAGTTAATTTTATTAATAAATAAAGATGGAGCTGTAATTAATTTTAAAATTTTTAGCTAGTTGCAATTTAAGTTGCAACTCATTGAGTTGCAAATATTTATAAATTTTTATATTAAAATAAATTTTGCTAGGAGTTGTAACTTACCGAGTTGCAACTTCTTAATTACAATGCCATCTTTATTAATAAACATAACTTATGTTCTATAAATAAAAATTTGGAGAGTTAAAATTATTATAAAAATTATAATTAAATACAATATACTTCATGGAAATAACTTACTGATTAAAATACCATCAAAATTTTTTTAAAAGAAATTAGTTATGTTTAAATTGCAATAAAAAAATTATAGATAACTTACTCCCTATGGTATTAGATATTGTTTATTAAAAAGTTTAATCAAAATTTAATTTACAAAAGTTAAATGGCTTACTTTCTAAATAAAAATTAATTAAATTTTATTTTTACAATAGAAAGATTATTCTTTACCATCCAATCCTTCTAATATTTTGAACAAAAATTGAATATAGTTAAATTATAATATTTGTTAAATACATATAATTGTTATTGTATATACTTTCATTATCACTCGGAACTAATCCTATATTCAAATTTTAAATTAAATAAAAATATAATTAACAAATTGCAATATTATAGTTATTATATTTAATTTCATCACCCAAGGTTAGTTTAACATTCATTACAATTTTTGTAGTATTGGTTAATTATTTATGTTTACTTTTATCACAAGCTGATTCTATGTTTATTTGATGTAATAGTGAATAAAAATGAATTATAATATTTAAATGTGATTAATAATAAATGGAATTACCATTACCTTCTATTTCTTCTAATGAGGATACTTCCATAATATCTAAAAATGACTCTAAGGTGAATTAATAAAATAATATTTCTTTAGAAATCATCTAACCCATCAACGAAATTCATTCAAGCTTAGTATCTTTTATTCTTTTTTTTTGTTTGATGAAAATATTTTTAAGTTTTTTTATTAAACTTTTATGTCACTATCAGACATTGTTATTATTTTTAAAAGAAAGCTTTTTTTTTAAATTAAAAAAAAAAATTTTTTTTTTTCAAAAAATTATCTTGTATAACGATAATGAAATATTGTGTCAAGATATGAAGATTTTACTGCAGTATTTAAGACACAGCACTTAAATTAAATGTTACTGTAAATATTAAATTATAACTTAATTATTGTATTTTTTTTTGAGAGAATTGTATTATGCAAATTATTAATAATTACGAGGCGATATTACTAAATAAAGCAAATTTCTACCTTATAGTTAAAAAAAATAAATTTCAAATTATAAATATTTAGAGGTTGGAACTGACCCAAAAATCCTTAACCGGTTAATTAACCAGTTAAATTTAACTCAGGCTGGCATTATAAATTTGGGCAAAACTAGCGAAATTTTATAATTGCAAAAAAGTTTTAATTCTGCCTAAAAATTAAATTTCGATCAAAGTTAGCATTAGTTATTTTAATCGGGTTAAAAAAAAATCTTTAACCAGTTAACAAGATAAATGTCTTAACCAGTTAATTAACCAGTTAGAAATTAACTGGTTCTAACTCAATAATAAAATTCTTTATTTAATTGATTTGATTTTTAACAGATTTTTTGTATTAATAGTATTAATAGCAGTTCTTTGATGTTTATGGGTTATAAACGGAGTTTTAAGGTAAGCAGAAGGTATCATTTTTATTATTTTTACTAATTTAATTAATAATAATCAGAATTTCTAATTTAATATAACATAGATATCGTATTGCCTGCAACGTCAGCACTCTGTACAATCAGGTATGTTTATTAATTATATCTTTCAGAGTTATTACAATAAAAATATAAAGAGAAATAATAACAATATTTTCGTATTTAGGGAATTATCGGACTTTTCAAGGATTAGATGAACTGTTTATTATTTCGGGTATTTAATTCTTTATTTTTGTGTTAAAAAATGTATATCTTTTTATTAAGAAAATTTCGCCATTTATATACATAAATTTCTTACAGGACAATTATGGCCAGTGAACAATAATGGCTAGTGAATAATAATGACTAGCAAACATTAATAACCAGTGATCTTCATTGCGCTAACTTAAATTTTGTTAGCTAAATTTCTTATAATAATAATAATAATAATAATAATAATAATAAAACATTAGCAATAAAAATAAAACATATATAGAAGTGAAATGCTAATGATAAATGCTAATAAACTAATAAAATAAGGAAGAAACTAATAATAAATGTTTATTTAATAAAATCAATATATCTTTCGATACAAGTAATTACATATAATTATTAATGTAACAATACTATTATCTTGACAATCTAATTTAATAATATCATTTTTATATATAATTGAATTATTATATTTAATAAGATTGAAAAAGTAAGAATAATAGATTGATAATATTTCAAATATTAATAAATAAGCTTCAGATATCAAAGCATTTCAGTCAATCTTTTTTGCATATTTTGAATCCTATATATAATTAATAGGATCAATATTATCAAATCTGAATAACTAAAATAAATATTAAATTGTTATTATAAATAAAAAATTATTCTGATATTTAAATCATAACTATTTTTTCTTATACTTAAATTTTACAATTACTCTATCTAACCCAATTGATAATATATGAAGTTATAAAAGTAATATAATTAAAATTTTTATATAATGCTGAATGTTATTAGTTTAATTTATCTAATAATCTAATCAAATTAAATGTCTATAGTTATATCCCAAAAATTATTATTAATATCAAAAATCAAATTGCAATTACTTATATTCTTTAAGTAAGTTTAACTAATCTTATAAATTTCTTATTTTATAACTTAAGCTTAAATTTAATAATAATTACAACTTCTAAGATACTATTATCCAAGTTATCATTATATTAATTTCTAACAAATTAAAGGATACTTACTATCAATAATATATCTAAGTTGTAGTAAATAGGATTCTGCAATTCGATTTGATATTTGAATATTTGATTTGATCAAATCCAAATTAATGTTTAATTTAGAGGTTGAAACTGAATTTATTTTTATATCCAGATTTATTTATTTTCAAAAATTGGAATCAGATTTAATCCGAATTTATTATATCCAATTTCTTCGGATTCAATCCAGATTTATTATATCTAAATTTATGTATCCAATAAAGCCTTCAACTGCTAGAATTGCTAGAAAATGTATATAATTTTCATAATACTTTGCATTCAAATATATAAATTTTTTAGCTTAACAAAAAAAAATCTTACGCAATTAATCTGATTATAATAATAAAATGATAATACATTTGATTGCGTTTTTTTCTTTTATTTAGGACACTTTTCAGGCTACGATACATACATAAAAAGTTTTTTAATAATTTTTTATTTATTTTATTTTTATTTTTCATTAAATTTTGTTACTCATTTTTAGGCGATAAAATCACTGTGGGCTGTAGCTATACATGAAGTCGAAATAGATCATTTCGGATATCCGAAATGGTCGAAATGGTCGAAATGATGTCATATCACATGATTTTTATATATAGAAAAAATAAAAAAAAACAAAAGACGTACGATCTCGGTCAATATTGCACCGATTCGTATGAAATAACTACCATTCGATTCCCCGCGCCTAGATGAATCCAATGAGCTAATATTCATTGATTTTGGATCATCCAATCTCGAGATAATCGCAATTGTATTATCGGCCAAAATTATGAATCAATAAATTCTACTTTAAATAAAGGAGTCCGGATTTCGGAATACGATCGCGAATATCTCGAGATGGACTGATCCAAATTCAATGAATGTTAGCTCATTGGATTCTTCAAGTCGCGGGGAATCGAATGGTAGTTGTTTCATACGAATCGGTGCAATATTGACCGAGATCGTACATATTTGTTTTTTTTGTTTTTTCTATATATAAAAAATCATGTGATATGACATAATTTCGACCATTTCGACTTTTCATTTTGACTTTGACCTCCAAAGTCAAAACATTTCGACTTGGGTTTTCATTTCGACTTCATGTATAACTCAGACACTAGAAGCTTATCTAAGAAAAGAAAGGATTACTTATGAAATTTACCAAGAAGAAAGAAAAATAATAAACATTAAGAAAAGAAAGCATCATGATGATGCATTATTACCTAATAAAAAGCAGAAATCTTTAAAAGGAAAATAACTACCACTTCCTTTGATAGTTGAAATGAATTTCAATTTATACAGAATTTCTTTAAACTACTTTTTTATTTTCAATCAAAATCATCTTTTAGTCTCTTTGACTTCAATTTGAGCAATTAATTGACTATTCTGTTGATCTTTTAATTTCCTATTTCCTCTTCTAGTTGTTTAATTCTTTCTTCTAAACCCTTTACCTTATCTAATAACTCTTGTTTTTGCTTTTTACTTCACTCTTCAGATTTTTCTGAAACTTGACTACTTCTTCTCTTTCGATTTTTAATCCTTTTTTAGCAATTAGTATTCTGCAAAAAATCTGATTCAATCTGAATCTGATCCAGATCTGACAGATCGAATTAAATCAGATTTATCAGATTCGAATCAGATTCAGATCTGAATTTTGATTTGATTTAATCCGTCAGGTCAAGATCAGATTCAGATTTGAATTTGATTTAATCTGACAGATTCAGATTTAGATTCAGATTCAATCCATCAGATTTGGATTTGGATTCAGATCTGATTTGTTAGATTTAAAATAAAAAATGCCACCCTGAAGTTAGACGTGGTATTTATTATTAAAAAATTTAATTTTTAATAATAAAATGCCACCCAAAAGTCAGACGTAGCATTTATTATTAAAAAATTTTAATTTTTAATAATAAATGCTACCCAAAGGTTAGAAATAGCATTTATTATTAAAAAAATTTAATTTTTAATAATAAAATGCCGTCCCAAAAGTCAGATGCAGCATTTATTATTAAAAAATTCATTTTTAATAATTTTAAGATTAAAATACTGCCCTGAAATTCAGAAGTAGCATTTATTAATAAAAAATTCATTTTTTATTAATTTTTAATAACAAATATCGTCTCAAAAGTCAGAGGCAGCATTTATTATTAAAAAAATTAATGTTTAATAATAAAATGCCGATCTGAACATCAGAGGTGGATTTTTGTTAAAAAAACCAAAATTGTTGTTTTTTTTAATATTAAAATGCTGTTTTGAACATCAAAGGCGGATTATTGTTAAAAAAAAACAATAAAATTGTTGTTTTTTTAACATTAAAACACCGTTTCAAATGTCAAAGGTGGATTTTTGTTAAAAAAAACAAGATTGTTATTTTTTAACCTTAAAGCGCTATTCTGAATATTAGAGGCGGATTTTTATTAAAAAATAACAAATCTGTTATTTTTTAACATTAAAACGCCGTTTCAAATGACGGTAATAAATTTTTGTTAAAAAAATTTTTCAATCTGTCGGATATGGATATGGATTCAGATACGTATTCAGATTTGTCAGATTCAGATACAGATTCAGATTCAGATTTGTCAGATTCAGATTAAATCAGATTTGAATTTATCAGATTCGAATCAAATCAGATTTAGATTTTTCAGATTCAGATCAAATCAGATTTTACACAAATCTGATTTGATCTGATCTGTGTGAAACACTATTAGTAATGATAACTCTTTTTCTAGCTTTCTACTTTTCTTTTCTAAATGAGAACTGAATACTTGTAAAAGTAATTCTTTATCAGAAATTTGCTTAGTTGATTTAGCTTTTAAATGACTACAAAGGTACCTATTTCTATTTCTTTTTAATCTACTACACTTTTCATATCATGGAAGAGTATTATTATCATAATCTTTTTTACATTCGCCACAAATAAAAACTATATCAGCATAACCATCAGGAGTATTATAACCTACTATTTAATGAGTAGCAGGAGCAGTATCAAGGCTGAAATTAGTTGAATTGTCAAAATCTAAAAAGCAAAAATTACATTCTTGTTCATCATCCTTTGCTATTTCCAAAACTTTATATTCTAATCTCATTTTACTTATTCTTTTTAACAACAATAAAGTTTGAAATTTCTCTTTAGTCTTTTTTAAACTTTGGTTACTAATTTTATGAGTTTGTGTAATCTATTTTCCTTTTATTGCTTTGGTAAAGCTGGCAATTCTTTGGTTGCTAAATAATCTTTCCAGTTTATTTCTTGATTTTTAGCCAACAATTTATTTTCTAACAAGTCTATTTGATCCAGAAATTTTTCCATTGCAACATTATATTTCAATACTATTTCAAACATTTGATACTTTCTTCACTTCATAGCTGTATTTAGTGTTTTTTTAGCTTTTTCTCGTTCCATTCATACCTCATCATCTAATTCTTCTACCTTTGTTTCTAACTCTTCATTTTTTAGTTCTAATTTTGCTATTTGATTCTTATACTTATTCTTTTGTTCAATTTTTTAAGTATTCAAATCAAAGATTTTTGACCAACTTTCTGAATATTCTGAAGTTAAATCATTTTTGAATAATCAATAAATCCTTTTAACATTTCTTTAATTGTAATGTTATCAAATCAAACTTTTTTACAATTCTTAATTTACCTTTATCCATTCACTTTTTGTTTAGATTTTTGTATCATCATGTTTTTCTAGGAATATGCATACTAACTTCACCCTTATCATTAAGAAACTGACTAGTGATATGTCAGATTTTTAGTCTAAGATTTTCTTTTTTATCTGCTAATTGTTTCTTTAAATTTTTATTTTTCTTCTATCAGTTTTTTATTACTTTCTTGAAGTTCACTTATAATATTTGTCATGACTTTCTTTTTATTACCTTTTTTTTTTAAAAAAGTAGAAAAAGTTAACTATATTTGTCAAATGATTAAACTTGTTAATAATGATAGCAAAATGAGGAACAAAGTCATAGAAATGGTTTTATTCTGAATATTTTATTTGTGCTAGTATAGAATGGACTTAGACAAGTAATATCTTTGTATTCATCTTTCACAAATAGACAAATATTATTATAAAGGTATTCTTGTCTTTTGTAATTCAAAGAAAGTGGTGTTAACACTAAAATAGATAAAGTTCTAATTTCTTCAAAAATATCTGTTCTCTTAATTTTTAATAAATTGAATTCAGTAAAAGGTCTATTAGCAACTTCTTGAACTTTGATCACAACAAGATTAGTTGCTTCAAAAAGAAAATGTTGATATTTCTAAATGCTTGGTAGTTTCTTAAAATAAATTCCCAAAATAGCTTTAATATCTAAGTATTGAAAACCTTTTCCACCTTCATAATATTGAGCTTTATTTAATCCTGCTAAACTAGATCTTTTTATTACATCAAGCACATAATCCAGACAATCTACTTTTGTTTTTTGTAGAGTTTTTTAATTAAACCAAAGTTCTATCATATTTGAATTTGGTATGTTCTAGAATCATAAAATTCAATTCAATACTTTTATAATAACTACAAATTACTAAATACAAATAAAATCAATAGTCACATTATTTTTATTTTGTCTACCAGCATTATCACAAATAATCTTTAAATGTTTTTCACCTTTATTCAATTTCTTAATTCTATCAAAAATCATGCTAAGAGTTCTATTAGGCCTTTTTTATATAATTTCATTTTCATTAAGAACATAATTAATTTGCACACTTATTGCTTCATTTTGAATACCAAATAAATTAATTTTACATGAATTAAGGTAATAGATTTTACTTACTTGTTAATCTAAATGTGACACATGAACATTTTAGGCTCAATTATAACTATAATGAGCAGTAGCTTTAACACTACAATATTATGTTTTACTCTTTATATAATTTTGATTAACTAATTTCTTTTGTTCTTCTGCTAATTTGGTATTTTATTATAATAATTTCTTTCTAATTTAGCCTTAGACAGATATTCTTTAAATCTTTTGAGCAAATCTTTAGCTTTTTCCTCTTGACGAGCATTATAATGTAAACTATCTTTAAAATGCTGACAAGTATCACATAAATCAGTTCTTGGACTCATAATTTAAATCTCTGGTGTCAATTGATGTTATAACTTTCTGAAGACATCATATTTTAAGGATTTTAATTTATTATCTTCTTCTAAACCAGCTAGAAAATCTTTATATACTGATTTGTAATTCATTTCAGCTGGTAAAAATACAATTGATTGAGTTATTCTATTGACATTTCTTCCTAGACTTGGTAATCCATGAAGTTCTGCATAATTTTTTAGAAAATTCTTTACTTCAGCAACATTTTTGTCAATCATCATTTTAGTTTTCCATTAAGGCATCCTTTTAATATTGCCACAAATTCTTGGCAGAAGACCATTGTTTATCAGATGATTTCTAATACTTTCAAAATAAGTCCTGCCAATTCCCAACATATTGAGATAAGTTTCTTGACAAAGAAGTATATTGTGATCCCAATGGTAGAAAGTTTTTTTGTTAGACCTAGTTTTTTTTTTAAGACGTCTACTGATGCTTATTGAACCATCATCCATTGCTTTAATCTGGATCATTAAAAATATGTATTGTTTAGACTTGAGAAAGAGCTTAAAAGGATTCCCTTAATTCTACAAATTGTTTCTTGAGAATTCTGGAAAAATAACCACAATTACATCCTTTTTCTAAAAAATCAATTGCTTTTTGATATTCATTAGAATTATTGTATTTATTATTACCTTTCATATACACTTATCCCTATATATATAATTTTATGTTCACTTTATAGGTTTCTTCAATTATTTTAAAATCAAAGGTTTTAAGATTGGATAGATAGAATTAAATTATGAATTTGTAATAAAAATTAAAAATAGTTTAAGTATATATCTGATAATTATTTAAATATGATTATTGAGTAACTTGTGAAGAGAAATCTCCAAGAAATTTGTCAACCTTCCATGAAAAATAATTATGACCTAGATTTAAATTAGCTTATCATCGTTAATAACCAAAATGAGAAAAATACAAACAATAAATGAAATAATAATAAGTTAATAAAAAATTGACTATCTTTACCAAATGAAATTTTTTACACATTGTTAATCATAAATAGAAAATATTATTATTGCTATAATAAATCACGTGTAGTGATTCATATTTTATTTACTTTTTATAAACATAAAATTTACTTAATTTATTTGAAATAATCAATTGTTATTTATTATCTGTGAGACGTTAGAAAAAGTTAGAATACAGGCCAATTTTGCAGATCCCTGTCCTTTGTCCTTTTCATTAGACTTATTATTTGTTATTATATTCAAAATATCTTCTAAATAGATTATAATAATAAGATTAATTATAGTTTATTTATATTTTTATTATTTATATATATTTATGTATATATTCTTATTGAATATTGTGCTGATATTCAATATACTTAAAAAAATTTTTTTTAATAAAACATTATTTTTTTTTCTTATTCCTAATATATATGATAATGAGTTCATCTGATTTTAATATAACATGTTACTAATATATTAAAATTAATATTTAATAGTTGAATTAATTAAATCAAGACTTTGGATATTGTGAGAATAATCAGAGGAAATTGTGTTTTTAGAATCAAAAGTGCTTTGTATCACAAATTTTCAGATTTACCAAGAATTAATAATGATGCACTACTTGATAAGATTATTCAAGAAAATCAATTTTATTTTTATATTAATTAATTATAAACAAAATTAATTAATCAATCTTTTTTTATAGTGGAAAAACACAGAAACTACAATAACTGTCTTGGAATTATTAGAACAAAATGAGCTGGAAGATGATAGGTCCTTCCTGAAAAACATTATTCGTAAGCTTTGAGAAAGGATAAAGGTTTAACTAAGAGATCTAAAAGAGCATTCACATAAGCAGTAATTAATGCTTTTTGGATTACAAAAACATACATGATCTTTAGATAAAAAACCATTAAACCTTTGATGAATAATTACAATGTAAGGTTATTTTAATTGTTTCACATTACTTAGCAAGTTTTTTTGGGTATAATAATTAATATATATTATTATCAATATTATCTTTACTCATTTGCATTACTAGAGTGAAAATAATATTTCATAATTATAATACTAATAGAATAGATTAATTTTTAAATACACATATTATAATAATAAAGTCTATCTTTTAAAAAATTGATTTTATTTTTATTTTTTCCAATTATTACTGCTAATATAATATGACTATTTCACATCTCAATTCGTCTATTAATAATTTATTCACATACTAATAATTTATATTCATCTACTATTTATTAGTTTATTCTCCAATATATATCTCTGATATTGGTAAAACTTTATATTTTTTTTTCTCTAATTACCTACAATCAATTATTACTAATACAAAATGATTTTATTCCATGTCATACTCACCTGTTAATGTTTTATATTTCACATTTATTTATCTATTAATTATTTATCTATTAATTATTACTTTATTTACAATATATATATCTTTAATATTGGTAAGTAATTCATTTTTCTGAATTATTTACCTACTAATAATTATTTGCGTTTCTTATCTATTTATTTATTCAAATAATAATTATTAATTTATATTCCAACATATATCTTTGATATTGATAAGAAATTTATTTTTATTATTATTACTAACACAAACAATTTTATTATACACTTTTCTAAATCATTTACCTACTAATAATTTATATTTACATTTCTTATTTATTTATTTATTTGTCTACTAATTATTCGATATTAGATGTTTGCTGAAATGGTTTTTTGAAAAAATCAATTTTGGCAGGCAATTTCGGATTTACAATATTTTTCATAAAAATGTACATAAAAAAACTACCCAGAATTTCGGCTAACATCTTTATTCGATATTGGTAAGAAAAAAAAATTTTTTTCTCTAATTACATTCAATTAATTACTACTAACACAAAACAATTTATACGAAGCAAAACTAGGAGAGTAGCTAATTTTTATTGTCAATAATTTATATTTAACTATTTTATTTGCTGGCTATTTGCTTTATTTCAGTCTCCTATGCATGATTCTAAAAAATATTGGACAAAAATAAACATAATCATTATAATTGAAAGCATGGCTTATTTTTTGTTGTATACTATAAAGAGAAACCCAGTCCTTTTGCAAAGCAAAATTAATTATTCCGTATCTTTTGGTCTCACTGCTATAAATGATTTGTTAGCTTTACATCTGAGTGAGAGGATTGGGAGAATAATAACTATCCTTTGCAAGAAGAATTAAATATGCATGAGCCTTTAATATATATAGGTGGGGATTTTGACTGCACAGAAAGAGTTTTTGAAATATAAAGCACTGATGGTGTATCCTTTGGTCGACGCATAAACCAGTTGTTGTTATAAGTTGAAATTACACCAAACTGGCACTCATTTACTACCATGTAAGAGTAGATTTGCTTAATCGCATCCTTTACATACTGGTCCTGATAGTACAACTCTGAAAGCATCAGTTCGCGATTTTCGCCATTGTCATTACAATCATCAATTTCTTTGTTGTTATTATCATCAGAGATGGGTCCCAAAATGTGTCTTCTCTTGACTTCAATTGGAAATATTAATGTAAAACTCTTTCCTGTTTTTGTGATTGTAATTTGGTGGCAATTGAAATCAGGAATGCCAGGAGTTTTAGTATTCCGCCTTGTGTACTCATAATCTGGCCCCATAAGATTGCTTAATGTCTCACAAATATTGATACAAAAAAGACTGCGAACATCCTCTTCAATGTTTGCCCGATTATGTTCTGCAAACTTTGGCTTTTTAAATTTCCATTGGTTGTCAAAATGATAATTGTTTACGCCGTTGAGAAAACCTTCCCAAAGACATACTTTTGTTGGCTCATGGTCCGACTTTGTACTAGTTTTTGATTCGGAAGCATCAGGGGGATATCTGATAGGCAGTGTTGTACACGGACGTTGTCCCGGTGATTTTTGGCGGACACGGGACGTCCGAAAGTCCATGTCCGGGACTGTGTCCGCAGGACAGTTGGGACATGGACCGATATTAGATATCTTTTGGCCAGAATTAACAAGAGATATGGCCAGCATTAATGCGGACAAAAAGTCCCGGACATAAAAAAATCTCGGACATGGACACGGACAGTCCGGTCCGGTCTGGTCCATGTCCGTGTCCGCGTCCCATGACAACACTGCTGATAGGTGGCGGAATATGTGATAAATCTTCCAGGGTAAGAAGTTCTGAAAAATAAAAGTGTATAATTGAATAAACAAATACTATAAAAGCAACTGTTTCAAAGATATTTGTTGAATAATATGTAAGAAGCTGAATCTTATTTACCTGGTAACTGCACAGTTTTGATAATATTGATAAGGTATCCGTTACTGTGAATGTTCTATTCTGCTTTTTTGATGTAGACACAAGATTTGTCACATAATTTAAAGCTTTACGTTTCTTGTTCTTATCATCCCATGTTCCCCTGACTTTATAGATGTCGTCCTTTATTAAAAAAAAAATTCGGGAGAAACATTTCCCAGTAAGCATAATCAGGAAAAATTAAGATTAAGATGGATAGATGCAAGAATATATCAACAATCCAAGTTCTCTGTTATGTTATAAAGGAAGATACATAACTAATTCCTTCTCCAGAATCGGTAGACCTTTATCAAAGAAACTTATATTTGTATGTTCCATTAAGTCCACTAGGACACACCCAGTAAACGCATCTGATTCAGCACTTGTGAAGGATAAACCTTTACCCCTATTAGGACGCACCCAATAGGGCACAAGAACTTAGCCAAAGGCCCCCATCTGTCTAAATGTATACCTTATTATACTTACTTTTCTTCTTTTTATAAGTTTCTGAACCACATTCCGGATTTCTTTTGATACATATAAATCATTGTTAATAATGTTTAGAATATAAAAAAAAAATTATCATGAGCTCTATCTTTTTCAGCACACTTTTAATTATCCATAATTAAAGTAACATAATGTTGAAGAGACCATTTTTCGTAGGGAAATAATTCGAAGTATTTAATATAAGGGACGTCCTCAGATGCAGACAAGTTTCCTTGGATGAGGTTTACGAGAGTGGTAGACATAATATAATGGTCCGAAGCGTAAGCGTAGGACATTTCCGGTTAGAGCTGAAACTATGAATGTGGTGTCTGTCACGACGCGTGATCTGCCAATCACATTTCTGTCAATAACAGGGTGTCAGAAATATGTGGCGCAAATATATGCGTCGGACGTGTCGCATGCAGATCAATTTTATAATTAAATTTGTTTGTGTAACAGTAATTGAAAAATTTGCCTCATAGTTAACCGTTAAACTTTTTAACATATACTGCTTATACAAATTAGGTAATTGATAGAATGTCATAAGTTCTATTCATTTATTTTAATAATTCACCACTTTAAAAAATTTTTTTTTTTTTTGCAATTACAAGAAGTTTTGTCCTAAAAAGCTACATTTTTTAAGATCTTCTTAAAAGTTGAAAAGAAAGTATGATTTTGACAGTTAAAATAAATAT
>CAMKVN010000242.1:0-34885 GCA_946474995.1 Funneliformis geosporum | reverse complement strand
ATCCATCGGATCCAGATCAGATTTAGATTGAATCAGATTTTTTGCAGAATACTAGTCTCTGCAGCTTCAGAAATTCTTTTTTTACTAAGAAAATATAGTAAAAAATGCCTTCACTGTTTTAGAGACGTTATTTTACTAAAAAATATAATAAAAAATACCTTTGTAGCTTTAGAGATGTTATTTTACTAAGAAAATATAGTAAAAAATACCTTCACAGCTTTAGAGATATTATTTTACTAAGAAAACATAATAAAAAATGCCTCTGTAGTTTTAAAGACATTTTTTTTACTAAGAAACCTAGTAAAAAAATGTGTTCATAGCTTCAGAAATGTTTTTTTACTAATAAAATAGTTACAAAGCTGAGATAGCAGTTATTATCAAATTTTCTTAATAAAACTGAAGCTGCAATAGTGGTTATCACATTAATAAATTTAATAGGACATAATATTGTATAAACTTATATTCTATAATATTATGAAAATTTACGAGATCACTGTAAGATTACGTAAATTATATTTTGTAATATACTATAATATTATAACGTAATATTATATAATATTATGGAATATAAACTATGCAAAAGTTTAAAGCATAGTATTTCATAATGTTATAGTTAAGGTTGCTTGTCTAAACTCATTTTTGATTTGACAAAATGGTAAAACCTTTAGTTTCGCTAAATTTTTACTAGGTGTTTGATATAGTTTTGCTATTTTTATAAGCTTTGATATAGTTTTACCTTTTTCCAAATTTCACAGATTTTTTAATAAGGCTTTAATATAATTTAACCAAGTTTTACTTTTACCATTTAGATGTCTGTCTAAACTCTTAATTTCGTCCAGCAACTTTACTATCAACTTTTTATTTATATATTATAATAGATATCAAGTTTTTACCTATATTTTTAAAATAAGAAAGTCTCAATCTATTTTAACATATTTAACTTATTAAATAATATAATCACTAATATATATGATAATTTGGTTTTCACTATTATATATCTTACAATACATCAACAAATAAATCAATTCTGAAAAAGGTAAGATCATTAAAATTATAATATTCTTTTATTTATTAAATCTGATATAATTCTATGAATTTCCAATTTGTAATAATAATTTGTAAATCCTGATAAATCATATTTATTGTATTTGAAAATAATAAAATTATCAAAAATTTTTACAATAAGATTTGATCTGTGAAATTTGTTCTTTATATTGAGCCAATAAATTTAAATATCTTTTAAATTATCTTAATGTAACAGTTTAAATTAAAACTAACTAAACTTTTCTTTAATATCTTTTAAAATTAACTATTTAATATTTCATTTATATTAAAGCTAAATTCTATTTTATTTTACAAAATCATTAATATTATTTAAGATCATAGTCAAACCTTGATATAGCGAATTTTTAAATCAAATATATTAAAATTATTTTACTATAGTGAATTAGCTAATTAAATTCTTTAAAAAATTTATTATAAGCTTATAATGAAGTTGATATCCAGATCCTAGAATTAGTTATATTAAAAGTTTACTGTATATACTTTTATCAATTTTAAAAACCTAAATACTATTACAAATAATACAAAAATTCAAAGGTAATATCTTATATAAAAATATATTTTTCAAATAAATATTATGTAAATATAATATTCTAAATCACAAATTCAAAGATTATTTAAATTATAAATTAAATTTGTAAATCCTAAACCACTTTATAATCATTTCAAATCAGAATAATATTAATTCTTTATTTTTATCTAAATTTATTTAAACTTCTAAAATAATTAATATTATTAAACAACTTATTGAATATTTAGATAAAATAAAATTTCAATAAATAATTTATTTGATAAAATTACTAACATTAAAAATAAATTTTAATATATGAGAGGCAGTCAGTAGAAAAAGGTGAAATCCAAAATTTTGTTAATTTTAATTATTAAATTAATTTTGTGTATATGACTAAGATCAGCTAAGTAGTCTAATATTATAAATTTTGATTAAAATTTAGATTTTTCCCTTTTCTACTGACTGCCTCCATATAATGAAAATTAAAGTTAATGTAAACTATCATCTTAATTATTTTGAAAAAATTCATAAAATTAAATATAATTCTAATAAGTCTACTATGGCAAAAATAGGATTTTTAGGACAAAATCTCTAACCCATTTTGACTCAAATCTAGATTATGATATCGAAATTGGTTAAGAATTAACCTGTTTGATACCAAGAATTACATTGTTTGATAAAGCCATCATAAATATTATAACAAATTAATTTTTAAATAGAAAAAATTCTATTTTTATTATATATAATACTAATCTATATAATATATAGATATAAGAGAACTGATATTTTTTTTATATAAGTAATTTATTATGATTTACTCTTATCTAGAATATAAAGATCAAACTTTAGTTATAAAATATTGGTTACTTACTGAAAATCTAATGTTAATAATATAGTAACTTCTGAAATTGTAACATTAAATTCAAACTCAATATATATAATTGATATAATATAAATTACTGATAGTATTAAAAATCTAATGAAAATATTTCATATAATATTATCTTTCTTAAATTTTAATTTAATAAAAAATAAATCATAATAAATTTTTTTTTTAATATCAGAAGCTATCATAATAAACATTTTATTTATAGTAATTACTTTATTTTACTTAGAAATATAAATTTCTGCTCTTTATAACAAATTTTTTATTAAACAATAAATTGCTAATAAGATTATAGAATTTATTCTCAAATATAAATAAAAACCTTTAATGAATAAATAGCTTTTATATTTTTGACATAATTTTTAATTTTTTGTATTGAATATAGATCACAATTAATCATTATATCTATTAACAAATATAATATCCTCTTTACTAAAGTTAGAAATTTTATCAATATAAATTTAGATTTCTAAATCAATATTTTAATAAATAAATTATCCAATAGTTTTAATGATTTATTTATTAATATAATATATTTTAAGTTTTAACACTTTTCTATTATGATAAATGATGATCTACAAATACCTGTATGAATCATGCTTATAAAGATCAGATTCAAATAACTTTAATTATATTTTTGGTTATATGGGAGTTTTGCAATAGAAAGGAAGGAAACTCTAAAAAAATTAAAATAAAATAAGTCCAGATTTAACATTAACTTAAAAATATATATTTTTAGAGTTTCCTTCCTTTCTATTGCAAAGCTCCCATATAATGATCCAATTATATATTGACTTAAGTTATTAATTAATATCAGATATAATAATTTTTAAATAAACTTATCATTAAGATTGCTTATTTTAATTTATTTGGATTTGGCTAAATGTTTATTAAGGTTTAATTTTACTATTTTATAAGTTTTTATATAGTTTTACCTTTTCAGAATTTTGCAGATTTTTTAATAAGATTTTAATATAATTTAATCATGTTTTACCTTTATCATTTAGACATCTGGCTAAACCTTAAATTTTATCAATCAACCTTATTTATTATACTTTAATTATGCTTATCAAAACTATTTTTTCATTATCTTAAACTAGTTTTACCAATTTTGGATTTTTAATTTTAACTTAACTTTTCAAATATTAGTTTTACCAAGTTTTAGCATTTCTGACAATATTATTATTACACTCTATTTACAATCTTTGTTTTCTTTCAACAGAATTTAATTTACCAACTCAGACTTTTTTATTCAAGAAGGTATTAAACTTCTTTAAGACATTATTTTTTGATAAAAAAAATGAACATTTTTTTTTAGATTAATTAATTTGAAATGGTTAATTCCTCACTGAATATAAAGATCTTCCTTTGAAGTTAAGCATTAATTACCAAAGTTGTGTTAGCTATGTATCTAGATGGTTTAAGTTACTTAATCAATTGTTATTGAAAATTCTATCACTTAAATACAATGATATCAAAGGCTTCTTTGGATTTTAAAAGCGAAGTGATTTACAGAAATGTATATCAATAGATAGAATTTTATTAAAAGTTAATAAACCGCGAAGATATTTCGGTTAAATCATTTTGCTACTCAAATGGGAGGTAGGTTAGTAGAAAAGGAGAAATCTTATTAATCTAATTTTGTGCATATGACTGAGATCAGCCAAGTGGTCCAAAAATATAAATTTTGACCAAAATTTGGGTTTCCCCTTTTCTACTGAATATATCAATATAATAGAATAACATACCAGATTATCATCATTGAAATCAAGGAGTATAGGGAATAAATTTAAAGGAATGAAGATAATTAGGTAGTAGAGTAGTTCAGACAGAATAATGACATTAACTTTTAGAGGAAGTATAACCTGAAATCTATTTTTTTGTTTTAGCAATGTTAAACGCATCGATTTTTTAACTATTTCATTCGCTAAATGGTTCGCGCGTGACGTCACAATTGCATACAGACTCTTTTAATTGTTAATTTTGTAACATGAATGAATAACTGAACAAATTCATGTATTTATTATTATTATTTTTGGTTGATTTGTAAAATTCGCAAAATTTGGACCGCCGATTTATTAAATGATTTTTAATTTTACCAAGGAAACTCTTCATCAGAAATTCCTCTCAACATAACTTTTAAATACATTGGCATTTGAACACCTTCCAAAACTTCTAATGCAACATTAATAACTTCTTCCCTTCCATTAAATTGTCTTAATACGTCAACACATTCACAAATACCTTGTCTTAAATACATTTCACCAACATCTCTGTTCATATATTCAGGACCCATTCTTTTTTGATCGCACAACCACATATTTTGGGAGGGGATATATTTGCTAAATCTTCTCAAGTAAGGTGCCATCCATCTAATAACCAATTCTCTTGAAGGTGTAACAACTTCTGCTAAACATTCAAATAGTACCTGATTATATGAAGTAGCATTTAATAATGTAATAAAAGCATCCATACCACAGGAAGAAGTTGGAGAATCGTCCCATTGTCTTGTTGCTTCTTTTTCTTTAAATGGTGTCGAATTTGTTGCTACTCTTTTTTTATATTGTAGCCATAATTCTGCTCCTACCGGACAGTTTGACTTAAGGATGAGTAAAAAACGGCCCTCTTGAAACTCATTTGGTGCTGTATATACTGTTACGAGTCGTTCTACAAATCGCCTTAAGTCAAATGACATTTTAAGATTAAAAAGAATGTGAAGTGATAAAAAACGAAGTATATTTCTTTTTATTGATGAAAGGAACAAAAAACGAAATTTTTTTCGATTTGTTACTATATCTATTTATATCTGTCCTATCATAGAAATCATATGAACTTTATAATTGGTGCGCCAATTAGTTAATATCACCCCTCCACTAGTATCTAGAATTTGAAATTTTTCATTTCAATGGTAAGATTTTTTTCTCCGGTTTATATTTACAAAACAATTTATTAATAACATTTTCAATTAAATTACTTAAAGTCGCGATTAGAGTTAATAGGTCCTCAAGGTAAATAATTAGTTATAGATTTACCCAAACATATTTATTTATGAGGATTAATTTATCATTTACCATATAGGTCTTCGTAACGATGGTCGACGCGTTAAGGAATTACGTAAAATAAACTGTAAACCTTCCGTATTAAGTCAGGCTGACGGCTCAGCTTACATTGAGCAAGGGAATACGAAATGTTTGGCTGCCGTTTATGGACCTAGAGAGGTATGTCAATTCTTTTGACGTGGCTTAAAAAGATTATTTGAATTGTATTGTATTTTTAATTTGTTTTAATGCAGGCAAGAACAAAAGCTCAAGTACTTCACAACAGGGCAAACATTAATGTAGAGATTTCTTTAGCTCCGTTTTGTATGAGTGAAAGAAAAAAAAGATCCAAATCTGACAAGTAAAAGACAAATATTTTAATTATTTTTCTTTCTTATTTTTCTTCCGTATGCTTATGAATTGACACAATTGTCTTTTACCATCATTAGACGTATACTAGAAATTGCATCAGCGGTAAAACAAACATTTGAAACAATTATAAAGACAGAATTGTTTGCCAGATCTCAAATTGATATTTATCTACAAATTTTACAATTTGATGGAGGTAAGTCTCTGGACAAATTATGACTTTATAATACGTGAAATTTATAACAAAAGCAAATTCATTTTTTGTTTAAGGCACGATTCAAATTTGTATAAATGCTGCAACATTGGCATTAATCGATGCAGGTATACCAATGGTGGATTATGTTTGTGCTTGTTCGGCTGGATGTATAGATAATGAACCGGTTTTAGACTTGAATTATGTCGAAGAGTCACATGATACACCAGAATTAACCGTGGCATTATTACCGAAAACTGGTAAAATTACTTTGTTACAGGTAAGGAGAAGATTTGGGTATAAATTTTTTTTGATTTAAACGGGTTAAAATCTTTTTCACTTATAATAGATGGAATCTCGATTACATGTTGATAAATTTCAATCAGTCATGGAAATGGCAACTACTGGATGTAAAAAAATTTACCACATTTTGGATGAGGTTGTTAGAGAAAATGTGAAAGATTTACTTGAAAAGAAAAAGTAATGAGCAGATATTTTTATGATCAAATAGAAAGAGGTTTATTAAAACAACAAAGAAATAGTTTGTTTTAATGCATTTTAATTTTGCCTACAATACGCTTAAATGTTCCCATGATTGGACCTATGATTCTCTCTGCGGTCCATGGAGTCATCCATACACAAGCTGCGATACGTAAAGGCATTATCGCCTTTACAAAGAAAAAAAATAATATTTTTATGTTGAACTTTATTACATAAGAGAGAGATAAATTTATAAGTTATTCCTCATATATTTGAATACCTTAACGACGGCATAACTTGTAGCAGCATTCAATGCGATTTTACTGCCATTCTTAAAAGGCGGATAACCATAATAAATGACCGCTTTATTAATAAATTTATTTCCTTCATCAAGTATTTGTTGAGGAAAAGGGATTTGGATTCCTGTAGCGGAAAGGAAAATATAAACTAATGGGATAGGAATTATAGCCGTTAATTCATGTAAAATTGCAAATGAAGTAATATATGATCCAGGTTTTGAGCGAAATTGAGCCGCGTATTTACGCCAGCCTTTTAACGTTTCAGTTTGAGTGGAAGTCGTTTTCGTTGAAGTTGTTAGTTTGCGACGTATTAAAAAAGAATAGCTCAATGAATTAGATTTTGAATTATATAATCGAATCGCATGAATGGGAAATTGGTTTTGATTTAAAGTGCAAAATTTGCGCGTTATTTTTAAAGGCATGTTATCATTATCACGATCGGCGTATTTTCGTGTGTCCATTTCACAATTAAGGGGTTTGGTGACACAACAAAAAAGTATAAAGTAAATGGAGGAAAAAAAAAATCGGTATATTTTGGTAAAAATTTTTTAAAAAAAATTTTTATCTAAGTTATCTAACGACAACGTTAAAACCTAACCGTTGTTTCCTTTAAATTCTGATGTTATACACTAAAATAACTATTCTACCAACTTTACACAACTCCTTAACTGAGTAAAACTTAATAACTAAACGTTATGTTAATTATGTGCACAAAATTCTTCTTCAAATAGTTATAATTGTTATTACTATGTATTGTTTACAACACTATTCATATCTAATGCGCAACAAAATTCTTGTTCTCTTTTATTACGAAATAAAAAAAAAAACTCCAAATTTACATTATTATGCGGACTTTTCTTATAGAAGATATCTTATCTAACGTAGCTAAGGTATAAAATTTTGAAATTTTAAATTTATACATAGACGTATTTTTTGAAAATTCAAAATACCTTAGAGCTTGTTTACCAACATTAATACCAAAGATTCTATTGGTACTACAAGAAATGTATTAAAGCTTAAAAGATATTCAACCAACCATCAAAGTGGCAGAATTCGTCCAAATGAGACCTTCGTTGGAACTTGAGGATTATTAGTTGATTCAAGAAATTAAATGACATATTCATATACGGAACAAAAAAGAAAAACTGGTTAAAAAATCATAGATTTGAAGATATTTTGATAGAATTATTTTTCAACAAAAAAAAAACGAGCGCCAAACATGTTCATCTTCTTTCGAAAGAGATGAATTATAGGCGTAAAAAGATGAACATATCCAAACCATGGAGAGTACTATTGAAAGAAGTGAAATCGAAATTCCAACGCAAGATTATATTGATGCTGGCTTTAGATTATTTCAAGGAATTAAGAATATATAACAAGTTGAAAAGCACTCTTGATCATTTAAATAAATGCATCACATTAACTATACGTGACTTTTTATGATTTCTTTTTAAATATTATTTCAACGGTATGCGTGATCAATATTAAAATAAAATTGGGGATTAAATTTAGTATTTTAAATCAATTTTAATTACAATCCGTCATTTTTTTTAAAAACACTGTACATATTTTTTTCTATCTTTCTATAATAAAATTTCTTACAGTCGCATTTGTCTCAACGTCATAATAATATTTGTGGTTCCAACATGGAATACATTGCTTTACTAACAAAAAAATATAAGAAAATTATTAGATTTTATAAAAAAAAAAATTTTTTCTCGTGGAGGTTGTTTTATTGGTCAATTAAAATTAGATTAAAAAAAAAATAGATGATCATACATTATATAATAAAAAAATATTTTTTTTTTCCTTCAATCCTTTCTCTGACTTCATAAAAAAAAGAGAAAATAGTTTATTAGTTAAATAGAAGCACAAAATGGTGAGTTTGAATGCTTTTATTTTGACATCCATTATATAATTCGATCCAATAGATTATTTCCTTTTAAATTAACTGTTCGATATTTTTTGATTATCCAGAGTAAAAAAGCAAAGAAAGTTAAAGTTGAGGAAAATATCTCACTTGGACCACAAGTTCGAGAAGGAGAACTCGTATTTGGAGTAGCACATATTTTTGCTTCATTTAACGATACATTTGTTCATGTAACTGATTTATCGGGAAAAGAAACTATTGTTCGTGTTACTGGTGCGTTTATAATTTAAAATTAGTCTTTTTTTTTTTTTTTTTTTTGATAACTGATTACCATGAGGGAAATATAAATTGGATATTAACATTGTTGGAAAAGAACCTATACTTATTACAACTTTGAAATCCAATCAAAAATATATTCCTTAAAAATATATATATATATTATATGGGACTTAGTGGTGAAACACATACTCCCATGAAAGAATACTGATCAATGATTTTTTTTCCCAAAATGTCATTTTTTTTTTGGGAAATATATTTTTTTTTTTTCCTCCCTTCTCTTGTTAAAATATTTAAGGTGGCATGAAAGTGAAAGCGGATCGTGATGAATCATCACCATATGCAGCTATGTTGGCGGCTCAAGATGTAGCAGCAAAATGTAAAGAATTGGGGATTTCAGCTTTACATATTAAATTACGTGCTACTGGTGGTAATGGTACAAAAACTCCCGGTCCTGGAGCCCAATCTGCTTTAAGAGCTTTAGCAAGAGCTGGTATGAGAATTGGTAGAATTGAAGATGTCACACCTATTCCTACTGATAGCAGTAAGTACCTTTTTTTGCAAAGCTTTATGGGAAAACCGATAAATTTTTTAATTTCTAATTAATTTATATTTTTTTTTTCCGTGCAGCTCGAAGAAAGGGTGGTCGTAGAGGTAGACGTTTGTAATTATACATCAAAAGGAGTGAGCAATGTCACATATATAGTTATTATTATTATGTATTGTCTTTTACTTTAATTATATTAATGATAATGATAATAAAGACGGTTCGAATCTGACTTTTTACAGATGAAATTTTATTTGTTATGTAATATTGATGTGATTTAATAAATACAATAAAATAAATTTTTTTTTTTTAAAAAAAAAAAAAAAGAGAAAGTAAAATCAGACTTTTCAAATATCTATCTTAAAAGGGTTAAATGTGTTGCCTCCTCAATTATAATTTCACTCAAGTAGAGCGTTAACGGCTCTTCCAATGATGAGAGTTGAAGGTGCTACAACGCATTCTTTTTCTACCATTTCACCCAAAGTAGCAACCGTAGCGCGAATGATACGTTCATTAGGACGATTTCCATTCTCCACAAAAACAGCAGGAAGGTCGTCGGGATAATTATTATTTAATAATTCTTTAGATAATTCTTTGGCCTTTCCAACCGCCATTAGCACAACCGTGGTACGCATATCATGATACTGAGGAACTTGTGGTAATTTCCCTTGAGTTCCTTGTCCAGTAATAATTAAAACCTGATCAGATAAACCTCTATGAGTAACCGGTACATTGGCTGACATAGGAGCAGATAAGGCACTACTGATGCCGGGTACAACATTCACTTCAAAACCTTTCTTCTTAAAAAAAGAAACTTCTTCCCCCCCTCTGCCAAATAAAAATGGGTCACCAATCTTTAATCTTACAACATTTTTGCCTTTTTCTAAACCTTCTAAACAACAATGCTGTATCTCTTTTTGTGATTCATCAGATTTGACAGATTTTTGTGAACCAGATTTTGCTAAAGCAAAACGTGTTTCACATTTTACAACTGAAAAGATTTCTTTAGGAACCAAAAGATCTGATACGACTAAATCCGCATTAGACAAAGCTTCTATTGCCTTTTGTGTTAATAAAGAAGGATCTCCCGGGCCTGCCCCAACCAAGATTAATTGGCCCTTTTTTGTCTCTTTATGCTCATCTTCTTCAATGTTCATCTCTTTCGTTGCCTCCTCCAATTTATCACTTAAAAAGGTTTCTTGTTTAATGGTGTTAAAACTGGGAATGACACGTTTCTCATAATAAGGTAATAAAGCTTCAATCACATTATCATCCAATCGTTTTAAATCTTCAATAGACCAATCTTCACAAATTTTTGACATCCATTGCATTCTTTTACTTGAAGATTTGTAATCCGAATCAATTTTACGTATATTTTGCCTTAAATGTCCAACTTTATTAATAGCCTCACCAACACCATTGGGAAGGTTTTCGGAAATATGTCTACGAATAATATTAGCTAATTTAGGTCCTTGACCGTTAGTACTAACAGCAATTTGTAAAGGACCATCCCTATGTTCTGACATAAAATAAAAATCACATAGTGATGGTACGTCGGCTACATTGATTGGAAGTTTTTTTTCTTTACTTAATTCATATATTTCTTTGGACTTGATTGGATCATCTATAGCCGTTAATACCATGTCAATGTCTTCTTCTAAATCTATTGGATCAAATTCTCTATTGATATACTTATAAATTTGATCATTTGATATACGAAACTTTAATTCTGGATGTAATCCTTCTTCGGGACAAATTAACGTTACTCTTGCATCAGCTTCAAGTGCTTTTAAAACCCTTCCACATGCGACTTCTCCTCCTCCAACGATCAAAATATGCTTGGAATTGGTACGCCAGGCTAACAATAAGGATCCTCCCGTTCTAACTGGTGGGTATTCTTCTGTTATCTTTGCTTCTGTAGTTGACATATTTATTAGGATAAGAATAGGAAAAGGAAGAATAAATAAGTTCAAATCAATTTAGCGCGATTTTAATAATCGCATTAGGCGCAAAATTTTTAAGAAAAGTGGCGCGCATTGAACGTGGCAAAAATTGGTACTGCGAGAATTTACTCGAGATCTAATTTCTTGTGATTATATAGTTTTAATATATGTGACGCAATTTTGCAAAAAATGTGGTGAATTTTCAAGAGCAAAATGTACCTATGTAATATAATTTTTTAAAATTCAAATGAAGTTTAAGGAAAAGAAATAAAATTTCGTCTGTGGCGCATGCACGATCATTTTTATCAAAATTCGTAATTTGGAACTATTGGTCAGAAAAATTTTTGATGCGCAGGAAAATCAAAACGTTAATTTAATATATTGATAATCATTTAGATAATAGGAATTTATTATGATTGATAAATATTTTTTAATTTACAGCATTAAAAATGCTAAATGGAAATTTCAAGATATTTTGTGAGTGAACCTAGTCTAGTAATTTGTCTCCTTGAATGTCAGTTTCTGTATTTTAAGTTTTTTTTTATGCTTTCATCGGTTCTTCGATCACAACCTTCCATATCCGAGTTTATATAAAAATAAATCATCTAATTAAAAATCATATTTTAGTTCACATCCACTATCAATACCGGGAGGTTAATTTATTACGACGTAATTTAAATCCTATCATTTCCGCTACCACCTGATAATGTTTCACTCTTTGTAGGATTGTTCCAAATTGATGACGGGTTCAATTAGTATTTTATGAACTTATTTAAGTTACTTCTTTTTGTTTGCGTAGATAGTCGGTTTCATATTACCATATCGTTAAACTTAAAAAAAAAAAAAATTAGTATGGGAATAAACTATTAGACTTACCCTTTTTGAAGGAAAATAAATATTTTCCGAAAGGGTAAACCAAAAAAAATTGCTTGTTGAATTTTTTTAAATTAAAATCGAAAAATAGCATCCGGTTTTATTCGATTACGAAATCTCTATTACTTCGTTGTTCACCTATTATTAATTATGTTTTAAAAACTATTTGATTTTAGATTATATAAATAAATTATTTCAATTCATTGGAGTAATAATTAAAATATTATTTAATTAATTAATTATTTTTTTTATAAAAAAAGCCGTTTTGGGAATAGAATTGTTTTATACCTATTCAATAAAAACTTGTACAATATACTGTATATATGTATACAACAATTATCAATCAGCAATAAAATTAATATTAACATTTGAATTTATCTTTTTTCTTTCAGATAAACATTAATCTGAGGGATTGGTCCATCTTTATCCCTCGTTAAAAGCTATTCATGACCAATTTGGAAGTATGAGGAATTATAAATCGTATACGAGGGAAATTAGCGGTGCCCGTCATCGTTTAGCTCATTTTGATGGAAAAGACTCTCTTACCGAATCCGATATAAAAAAAATGATGACAGATGATGAAATTAAACTAAAGTCTTGACTACTTTAAAACAAAGGAAAGGCCATTAATAAGAGTGTTTATTTGAAAAAAGAAGAGGAAGTTAATTGAGCACGTGATATATATATTTTGGTGAAACATTTATTTTTAAATTACGACTAAAGATATGAAAAAAATTATAAAAAGATATAAAAAATATATTGATTTTAAATTTTGTAAATGGGAACCTTTACATGAATGAGGAATATATATATATATATATATATTTTACCAAATTAATTAAATAATATCAAGGTTTCTAACGGCTTTTAAAATACGAAAAAAATAAATTAATAAATAAAAATAGTATGAAATTGTTGTACATATTGACGGAGAAAACGTCAATTCAAGTTCAGAATCGTAAACCCCTTACAAAAAAATGTTCTTGTTGTCACTTTTTGGAAATATTATAGATAATACTCAATCAACATAAAAAACGTACGCAAATGGTACATAAATATGATTACAATGCACATATCGGTCTTTTAACAATGAGAAAATAAATAGATAAATAAAATAAGACTTTTTATTCTTTTACCAGCAAAGGATATTATCTTTTCGTCTCTTTTTGATTTCTCTTTTTAATAATTATAATTATTCAAAAATATAAATAAAAAAGAAATAATCATAAAATGACCCTTACACGAGCTCAACGCGCAAAAAGTATGAGGTAAAAGAAAAAAAATTTCAAATATCAATAGCTTTTTTTTTTTCTAAAAATTTCTCGTTTGTAACGGATAAATTTTGCATTGGCGGATCATTATTTCTAGTCAGAGTAATAGCACGAATACAACAAAAAAATCTTCAGGAAAAGCTTCATACATTTCCGTTACTCCTGTTACCACGTCGATAACAACAAATGATCATTCTTCTAAACAAGAACAACGTCTAACTAGAAGTGGAAGGAAAGTAGCAGATTATAATGAACAAACTTCTGATTCATCCGAATATTCTTTAGATATTAACGATAACGGAAATAAAAAGGGATTTACTATCGTGACTTCAAAATCGATTAATCGAAAGGTGTGTGTTGTCATGTCACAATATCATAATACGCTGGAGTTGAATTAACCCTTTTTTTTTCTGGTATAGAATGTTGAAGCATCTTATGAAGATTTCGTCAATACCTTAAACTTTGATAATTCTCCTGGTAAAGGTAAAATCGTTCACATTAGTTGATAGCAATGGGATCCCAAAAATTAAAAACCTTTGTTTATTTACAGATGAACAAGAGAGTCTACAAAAACGTCTTGGATTTCCCATTTTTACAAAGAAATTTCTCAATTATGATCAAAGTAATTATCAAAAATTCGTCAACTCTTTCAAAATCCAAAATATTTATTTATTTATTTATTCCTAGGTAAACGAACTCAACAACGAAAACATGAAAAAGAAAACAAAATAACTTCAATGGAAATCGATAATCTTCGTGAAAAAATTCGAGAGATTAAATCAAATAATGAAGTCGTTACGAAAAAATCTAACGAAAAACAAGAATTAAATAATGAATTAAGGGATTATATTGAAAAGATCAAATCATCGTTATTTCGATTAGAAAAAGAAATTGGACCTACCGTGATGTCTTCTACCGTTAAATTGGACGATACCGAAAATATGGATATTTATGTTAACGAATTTAGAAAAAGAATTGTAAGTGGTTGTCTTTTGCAACCCGAATAAATAGATGGACGATATCGTGGATTTGATTGGATTGGCGTCAATTTTGTCATTTATGGGAGGAGATCGTCATTTTTTATTTGTATTCTCTTTTTTTTTTTTTTCACTGTCATATATATATATTAACTGTATGTATTAAAAGAATAATGCCAGTAAATAAATTCGCTTCAAAATCACCAATTCCAACAAAAAAAGTAATAGATTCTTCGTTATTTTCAAAGTATCAAAGAAGAGTACAAAATTTAGGTTTAGCAAAATATTTATCACCTTATTCAAGAACTTACCATGTTGGTAGTATAATTTTAACCGTAGGTAAGTTACGAGCTTCTAAATCTGACATGGCTTTTTTCATCCCAATAACTTGGTTTTTCGAACTTTGAACTATTATAAATGTTTTTTATGTATTAGCTGCTGGAGCGTACATCGTGTTATATGCCGACTTTAAACAAGATCATCATTGTTTTGTGCCTGTAAGTTTCATTTAATCATTTTTCCAAATGACTGTTTGAAATTCATTTAATCTCCTGAATAATTTAGGTACGAAGTTGGTATCATCGTAAAATTAGTGAATTCTGGACACTTAGCGATAAAGAGAAACAAGATTTAAGAGAACAAGGAAAATTATGAGAGTGTCACATTTGCAATGATTTAATTAAATAAAATGTTCATATAATTGTTCTATGTATTTAAATTAATAAATTACGCTGCTCTCCTGATAAAAAACCGACAAAACATTTTTCCAGCATGAATTCATAATTTATCCATGAATGTGTTGACACTAAAGGAAAAATAAAAAAAAATTAAAGTTTGCGAAAATAAATATATACATACATAAAAATATATAATAGTTCAACTTACTAAATAATTTAGTCCCGTCTTTACCAGCTGACCTCATTAACTCTTTTTCACCTTTTGAAATAATCAATATTTATTTTTTTTTTTTAATAATTTTTATAAACATATCATAAAAATTATTCTTGTCTACTTACCCCCAGGATGAAATTTGATATATGGAGTAATATTATAGATTTTGCCATTAAAGACCGTCCAAGCATCCTCTTTGGTTTTATGATGATTGACTTCGTTGATTGTATACTTTCTAATTTCCGAAACGCCCTGTTAACAAAATTTTAATTAAGTTCTAATCCGATATAGGAAAATGAAATTCTTTGACCTACTCGAAGATTAGCTCCACTACTGGTCAAATTTGCCCAGTCTAAAGGAGAGCAACCTGGTTCGAGAGCTATTTTTTGTCGTAGTTTGTTAGCTTTCTCGAGTGGAGTTCGTTTTTTGGCACGTTGTGGGCTGTCGCTGCTTAGGAATTCTGGAACATCATCCAATGTTGTGCCTATAGATAAGATTAAACAAAATTTCATGAGAAACTCTGAGTTGCGACTAAAGTTCAAAAAGTTCTTACATACCGTTATAATTGGATACTTGCATTTTCGGTACAGGGGCTGGAACCGCAAACTCTATGTGATTGTTTGAAGTTTCATTCATTACCGAAACCTTTACACTCGTTTGCTCGCTTGAAGTGGTTTGGTCTTTAGGATTTTCATCTTCAGATATCTGTTCCTCAAAATTTCCGATTACGCTTTTATAGATTTTGCTGGCAAATGAATACATGGTTTATTAAAAAGGAAATGAAAAAGAGTTAGTTTTCGTATCGCGGTTTAAATAGGAGCATGTCGTGTTCGGAACTTTTGACACGCTAGATTTGTACAACTGTATTAACTGTTCCAAGTGTAACTAAAAAGATCGCTACCAAGCTACCAAATCGAGGATAAGGTTTTTTTTCAGCCAATTTAAGATGGACACGTTTTCCGGGAAAACTCTCGAAAATTTTATTAAATTATACGTCGCTTTCTTACTCTCTACATTTATTCTAATAAACAAATTTAAACCATGTGGTTATCAGATACTCAGAGTATGTTTTTATTTTTTAAATCTTTGTTATTGGATTGAATTCGTTCAATACGTTCACTAACTTTACTCGAATTTTTAGAGATTGGGGTTGGGCTAACAGCATTTGGCATAATTATTATGGTACTTGGTATTCTGTTATTTTTTGATGGTGGATTATTAGCTATAGGAAATGTATGTTTAAAACGATTTATCACGATTTTATAGAATTTCTTCATAAATTTTGACATTAACGTTTCATTTTTTTCCTCAACAATTCAGATATTATTTCTTTCAGGTATAACGTTGATTATTGGATTTAAGAAAACACTCATATTTTTTTTTGCCCGTAAAGATAAAATTCGAGGAACAATCTTCTTCTTTGGTGGAATAATATTGCTGGTTTTCTTTAAAAGGCCTTTTTTGGGAATGATTGTTGAATTTTTTGGTTTCTTAAATTTATTTGGGTATTGTATGACCGAAAATTATAATCTTTGATCCATCTATAATTGTAATTTTAATTTTAAAAAAATATGTATTTATATTTCTATTTTCTTTTTCAATACAGGGATTTCTTCCCGGTGATTATAAGGTTTTCACGACAGTTACCGATAATTGGAACTATACTCTGTGCGCCATATATTTCAAACGTATGTTCAAATCTTTATAATCATTTTCTTAATAAAAATCTAAATCATTTTCTCTTTTTAGGTCGTTGATAAGCTGGCAGGATCAAAATTACCAGTGTAAATAGGGATAGATTAATCATTAATTGCTTTTTTAGAAACGAAATATATATATATATATATTTAAAGAATTTAATTTTATATCTTAATATATTCATGTAATATTATTTATCTTATTATTATATATCAAAGGGAATCAAAGAAATCAAAGGGAAATGTTATGTATATAATGCATAATACTAATTAATTGTTGAACAATATAATTTTACTATTTTAAATTGGATTTTTTTTTTAAAAAAAATCTTTTTAGAAAAAAAGAAAAAATTAATAATTATACATTAAAAAATTCAATGATGAATTTTTTGATACATTTTGATTTACTAATTCTTAATTTTCAATTTCACTTTCATGTCTAAATTGTTCGATGTTAACAACTTTCCCGGTTCTTTTCGAATTTTCCGCAGCAAATACGTATAAATGTGAATCTATTTTATGAATTAAAAAAGTTTAATAAAGGTTACACAGAGTAAATCTTTATTTTTCCTGGTTCATTTAACCTACCTAGTGCTTCTTCGGCCCCTGACAAAGGAGAATTATTGCCAGATGCAATTGCATAAAGAAATGATCGCATTAATCCAAAATCACCACCACCTAAAAATTGATAATAATAACCTTTAATGATTTAAATTATAAATATAAATATATATATATATATATTAACATTACCATGACCGCCCGAAATACTTCCACCAATGATATCTGTAGCTCTTAGAATTTCTTTCCTTTTTGTTTGGAAACTATAATAACTTATATTGTTTAAACCATCGCATTCCAACTCTCCAAGCGATCCAAAAATTCTTTTTTAAATAGATTATAAAAATTTTAATTCAATTTTATATCTAGAATAAAAACAATTTTCTCATAGAATTCATTACCTTGTCTTTTATATAAATAAATAATTAAATATATATATGTACAGTATATATCAATTTTTTTTTTCAAAAAAATAATCAATCAGATTTATTTTATTAAATAAAAAAAATGAAATAATATATTTGATTTGTAAGTTCCTACCTTTCTTGTACATATAGCTTCAGTAAAAGCAACCATTGTAATAGTTGCTGTAGCACCACTTGCAAATTCCATATTGACAACCTATCATATAAAAAAAGAACTTTATATTTAAAAGTAGCTCAAATGAATAATTGATTCCACATGGTAACGTCGCGTACCTGATGATCTGCAACATCATTATCACATTCATAAACACATCGACCATACGGTCCAGTCTTTAATGCGTCAACCAAATGTTCAATATCTAATTGCGGTAAATTCATGGATCAATTTATAAGTAAACATAAACGCTTGCAATACGTTCTCGTTTATATTTAAGAATAAAGTTCATATACCAACAACATCCGAAACAACACTAACAGGCCATTCCCGATTTCCACTTTCAAATGATTTGATATAAATTTTCTTTGCAGAATATGCACATGAAGGTTCATATTCACAATCCAAACATCGTCTACATAAAACGATTTAAATTTTTTTTTTTAAAAAAAAAATAAAAAAAATAAAAGAAATTACGTGACATACTTTGTATTCCCAGCTTCAGTAGGTTTATTCTTTGAAGTAAAGTGTGATAAATTCCCAAATGAACTTATTTTCTAAAATAAAAGATAACCTTTAATATAATACTATAATATATTCTAGCAAATGGTCTCAAATTCAAATGTATTAAAATATTAAGTACCACACACGGAGAATCATTCCAATGCGCCACCAAATCTATAATTCAAAGTAAATCAACTTTAAATAATATGAATCTTTAATAATATGAACAATTCTCCGCTTACCAATATCGTGGCAACACTAAAAAAATTATCATTAATATTTTAATTGCGCGGGCAATGTCAATTTTGTTTACTTAAAAAAAGTCGCACCTTGGTCATTAGAGAGAAACAAGAATCTTGTTCTTTTCTCCAATTGCCTCTTACATACTTTGGATAAATAAAAAATCTTTAAAAATGATGTGTAACGCGCGTCAAAATAGTTACGGTCCTATCACAGAGGAACTCAGTAATTTTTCCTTACCGAATGAGCAAAGTGCCAATTTCCCACAGGTTCTAGGTGTTGAATATTAATGACTTTTCCCAAATAACCTGAATCGATAATCTTTTTAACGAGGAGATTATGTGGAGTGTATCTTAGCACGTGACCTAAAATGAATGATAGAGTTCGAGATCTATTTTAAGAAATTGCATATGAAAAAATAAAGCACAAACCTATAGCAAACAAGATCTAATTTAATTTCAAAATCCGTTAATTTTTTACTAAATAGTTATTGAGTTCAATTAATATTATTAGTACTGTACTTGATTTTTAATGGCTGCTTCAGTGATTTTTTTGCAATCTTCGAGATTGTCAGCCATAGGTTTTTCTAATAAAATATGATACTTCAGATCTGCAAAAACAACTGCAGGTTCTGCATGAGAATGATCCAAAGTTGCAATTACCACCACATCGCTTAGTTTAGGTCGTTTTGCGAGCTAATAATTCAAAGATCTAAATGAATTCGAACGTATTTTCTTTGAAAGTGAAAAAAAAAGTCACACACTTCTCGCCAATCACTAAATGAATTTTCGTCAGGAATATTATATTTCTAAGAATTGAAGGTTAATGAGTTACAACCGTTTCAGAGGGTAAATAGAGCATATTTACAAGTTATATTAAACCTTTTGCATGTTTTTCCTACGAATTTCAACCGGTTCAGCAACGGCAACAACTTTGGCCAATCGCGGTTCTGATGTAGCATAATCCGCATATCCAGTACCTCTGAAACATAATTTAAAATTGGTAATGTATCAAGCGCATATTATACGATAATTGGATACAAATTACCTTTGGCCAGCACCAACAATCGAAAAGGTAAAGGGTTTATCTGGAAATGGAGGAATTGGAGGATCCTCTAAAGCCCTTAACATATTGGTAAGCAATTTATTTTTTTCAATTCTTTCATGAGCCATATTTTGCGATAATTGAGATTCACGAGAAAAAACATTTAAAATCTAAACTTGATAATCTCAATGGAGCCAAAAAGGGAAAGGTCGACAAAATTTGGTGCTACTTTCAAAAAGAGTGAAATAATGAAATTAACATTACACAAGCGTTGCAATAAATTATTATATAATTAGAAATATATATACTATCGGGTAAATTTCCTGTTATTATTAATGCAGGAAAAAAAAATATTGAACTAAAATCTATCAAATATAATATACGGGTGTTATCTACCGTTTGTTCCGAATTTGTCATTGAAACAATCAAAACTAATCAACTTCTATATATAGATTAATTTTCGATGTTTTGACATTGCAATGTGTAAAATGAAAAAAAAAATAACAATTTTATGAATTGTGTTTATTTTAAATATTTACACATCTACTTCAAACCAAGAGACATGGCTTCGTATATTAATTCGGCTCGTTCGTAAACGAGGAGAAAATGATAATGTTCCGCTCCGATTTATTTCGAAAGGTTAAATAAAATAATATGTGGATCCTTTTCTTGGGGTTTAGGTTTATTTTTAACACATGGTTAACTTATTTTGCCATAAAGAATATTTATATTTATGAACACGTATTGTTGTACTGCAGGATTTTTCCCGAAAAGTTAATCGAAGTTACACTCGTACTAATCCTTTTACATTTTCCTTTTATCAGGAATATTTTAAAACAATTTTTTTTTTTTCGACCCTTTAACCCTTTACCCACAATACTTTCTCGTTCATCTCGAGTTTTCTTGTAAAAAAAAAAAAAATCTTTAATAATGGCAATAGGAACGATTTTAGGCATCCCTTTAAAATATGTCAGTTTAGTCACACTGTGTATTCAAAATAGTACTTTGGTAATAATAATGAGGTATTCTCGGCTCGATAAAGATAATTTATATTATACATCGACGGCCGTATTTTTATCAGAGTTGACGAAGCTCATTATTTGCCTTTATATGGCCGGACGAAATCAAATACGTGAGACTGGGCGGTTGAGTATTTCAGAACTTTACTCTCAAGTGTTTGCTTCCGACGCATGGAAATTAATGATCCCGGCAGCCCTCTACACAGTTCAAAATAATTTGCAGTATGTCGCCGTAAGCATGCTTGACGCGGCAACTTTTCAAGTCACTTATCAGTTGAAAATTCTCACAACCGCTTTATGTTCAGTAATTATGCTCAGAACTTCTTTAAGTGGATTAAAATGGTCTTCATTAGTTTTACTCACTTTTGGTGTTGCACTTGTTCAAATGCCAAGTGAATCATCTGGAAGTCAAACAAGTGATGATGATGATGCTAACATGGAAAGATTTGTGGGTTTAGGAGCTGTAGCAGTAGCCTGCGTAATTTCTGGTATCGCTGGTGTATATTTCGAAAAAGTTCTCAAAGGTAGCAAAACTTCCGTTTGGATTCGAAATGTTCAACTTTCATTCTTTTCACTTTTTCCCGCTTTAATCATGGGTGTTTGGTGGAAAGATGGAGCGGGAGTATGGGAAAATGGATTCTTTTACAATTACAATTACGTGGTTTTGGCAGCGATTTCATGTCAAGCCATCGGTGGTATTATCGTCGCTATGGTAGTCAAATATGCGGATAACATTCTTAAAGGATTTGCCACATCAATTTCAATTCTTCTTAGTTTCCTCGCTTCCGTTTACCTCTTTGAATTCATCGTCACTTCAACATTTTTACTTGGGGCCACATTCGTTTTAATTGCTACATATATGTATAGTAAGCCTGATACACCAACAACAAAAGATAATATTGATGTTAATCAATTACCCACGCAATCACTTTCAAAAAATAATGAAGAAAAAGATGATGATGGATATGGTTTTGATTATACTGCTAATGGTAATGTTGATGTTAACGGAAACGGTTATACTTCCATAAATGGATCTGGATTAGTGCGAGTGGAGAAATAATAAAAAATTCTTTTCCTTTTTAACGAAACCTATTCCCTATTCAAAATAATATTTACAGATTCTTCAGTATCTACATCAAAAATTCGCAATAACGAAAAATTCGATAAAAATTTGTAATGGGACTGATCTCTTACTTTTTTTTTATTATGTTTTTGGACAATTTCACAATCATTGTTGCTTTTCAATGTTTTTTTTTTCTTATAAATAACATAAACTAATTATATTTTTTTATTCGAAAAGTTCTAAACATTCAAAATATAATACGGTAATTAATGAAATTCTTTTAATATAATTAGGGTTTAGGATGTAAACTGGAGTTTCTCTGTGATAATAATATTGAATTATGGTTAAATTTAATATTAAAATTGAAATATAGAAGAAAAATATTTGTCTCAAACCATTTTTCCTAAAAAAAAAAAAAAAAAAGTTATAATGTATTCATTTAATTGTTTATAATACAATATCGTGAATTCTGATCAATTAATAAAATGTAACAAAAGTTTTCGAGAATCATTTTTTTTTATAAAAAAAAAGATTTATTTTTTTATCCGCTTCCTGCGTCCAAAAGAACACTAACTTAGGATCGAAAGAGATAAAGGTCCGTTTAAAAAAAAGACCCCTTTCGTCGGAAAAATTCTCATAATTTACGTAAATTGAATTGATCTTCATTCGGATCCAAACGAGGAATTATCTAAGAGTTCAATGAAAAAAAAAGAAATTTCCTTTTGAAGATTTACATGTACAGTATGTTTATAAGTAATTCAAATTAAAAACCAATTTTGTTTGAGGATCTTTTTTTTATTTAGTAGCAGGTAATATACAATTTTTGATTTCTATAAGTTTCATTGATAAATACGAGTCATATCAAATATGTATTTGTTTTACTTTCTTCAAATATCAAATGTTTGCCAGTAACATACCAATCCATCCGAATTTATTAACAATAGCATAGCAAGTATAATAATAATCATAAAATACAAAATAAAATGATGACTTTTACTCAACTTTATTTATTTATTTAATATTTTTTTTTTTTTTGAATATATCCCTCTCTTGGGGATTCCGTTTGAAAATAGGATATTCGAATACTCATTTAAAAAGTGAATCTTCAAATATTCGAATATCGAAAATTTTAATTTATAATCGGAAATAAAATATTACACAGTGCATACAGTTCTGGCGGAAAAAAATCTGATGTTTTAGAATTTTCGACGGTTTAGACGCCTACAATTAAACCTACCGTATATTGCGGGCCATAGTATCCCCCCTCATGTATTGTATCCCCCCTTTTTTTACCCGAAAAAAGTTACATTTTCTATTGTTTTATTATTTAGAAATCTAATTTTAACCAGAAATTATGCATTAAACAATTTTCTGATAGTTATACAAGTCTTTAACACATTCTATTTCTGTATTTATAAAAGTAATAGACTTGGTAGTACAAGGTCAATCACCTGAAATTTGCAAGATACCCGGGGTACTATAGCCCGCAATATACGGTATATATTCCTCATATTACTGATTATGCCTAATAAGGAAATACATGTTCTGCAAGGATCACGAGGATCCCGAGAGGTAGGTCCCAACGCTGGCATAAGCTGACTCTTGGTTTTGATTGGAATGTAATAGGATAAGGTAGCGAAGAAGTATGTTACGAGCACCATTGATATCCTGATCAAGCTCAGATCTACAACTGTGATAACAGAACACCTTGGATCCACCTAATTTTTTATGGATATGGCCACAGCGTTCACATGTCTTACTGGTGTATTCTTCTGTACATATAGTTACTCAGCATCATGAGTGTTCACAAACTTTATATAGAAGATATTGACAGAATCAAAAGTGTGATCATGTTAACATCATCCGAGCAGTCTTGAAACAGATCTGTCATTTTTCACGCTTAACCATTTCATGCGTTTTGAATTTAGGTAACAAAATGATATGATAATTTTGACATAACCAACTAGCAAATTTATGATGACAATCATCAATAAGACAGCAGATTTTTTATGTATAGAAAGCATGACTTTGCAAAGCTTGTATCGTTTTCGTTTATGTATTTTGCCATAAAGGAAGTCATGCTTACTTTGGATTTTGTCATAAGTGTGGCAAAGTCAGTAAATTCTATTGATGTCATTTTTATCTCATTCTATAGCTTGTCCACTTGGATCGTATCCAGTCATAAATGTCTGTACATTCAGATCTAGAGCATCACTGCATCCTTTGATTATGTGGAACCTTGATTTTCAGCCTATATATCAAGTGGTTGAGGAATGCAAAGGTAAAATTCTTCAAGTCGATTTACTACAAGTCGTGCATCGTAATGAAGCTTTACTGGAAGATTTTTGGCAGACTTCATCTTACAAAGAAATGCATAAACTCCTTTTGATTTACTCTAATGTTTCGATAGAATTGCAATAGATTATTGTCAAGCTTTTTTAAAGCGAAATTTTATCTTAAATTTCATCCATTTTGCAGCAAAATTTGTTGAATATGCTTTAAGTAAATCATTCATCCCTTCGACATGAATATCATATGGGATTTCAAGGATCTATTTAAGTTCAGTATTATTAAAATTTGCAGCATTAAGACACTATGTTTGCAGAGCTTTTTTTGTTTACATAATACCCTTTTTTTCAACTGCTATGAGACACCGATTGTAAGTCTATCGTGCTGTTTCCATCCAGCGTTTGAGTTTCAATTTCTTTTCTTACATAGAAAAGAGACGGATACACTGTGTTTTGCCTGTTGGTGTCTTGATCTTCTTGGGCTTGGGCTTCTCATCTTTTTCTACGGTTGGTAGCAGAACACATTCTGTTATATCTTACCACAAATACCATAACGATCAAGAGCAAGTCTTCTGCAAGTTCTCCAGCTTCACTACTTTTGGCACTGACATCTGTACTGAATACCACGAACTGAATGCTATTTTTCTCAAAGATCTATTTCACAAGCTCGAGTTCAAATCGACACAATCGGTCCTAATAAAAAAGTTAGTAAATAATAAAATAATAAAAGCAATAAATCAAAGTAAATAAAAAGAAAATTCAAACCTTTCAGGTAACTACCACTTCCTCGATTTCTCTTTTGTGTATTCATTCCAGAAGAGCAACAAAACCCCTATTTTTTCAATTGAGCCCTGAATTAATGTTGCTGATGATTTCATATTTTGGATAGTGCTGTCGAAGATTTTCAATCTATTGTTCAAGGTTGTCTCGTTGATATTTTAAACTGACTCTGGCGTAGCAAATCTTTGTCTTTTAGGTGAATTGCGTTTGTTAGTTGTCTTCAAAGATTCCTTGTATGTCTGTGATTGAATAGAGTCATTTTCCACCAAATGTCCTGACAATAGCAATTCTTCTGAAGTTAGCCTATCATCGCAAAGTTTCAACTAAAATGTCATATGTCTCTTGGATTTTACTTGCATTTTGATAGGTAATCTTGTTCTGAGTCAGGATTGTAAAAAAAGTGGGGGTTTGTTTAGAAATGAGAGTTATTGACAGAACTGTGTTTATTGAAAGTTATTTTTCGTTATATTTGATTTTAAATGTGAAGATCTATACAAAACTATTTAAATCATCAAGTGGATTAGTAATTACAAAAATGTGATTTTTTCAGAAATATTCAAAATCAGTGTAACAGTTGTAAACAATACAAATGTTGCTATTTATTTTTATTGATTGTTATGTATTAGTTATTTTTAATAATATTAAATATCTGATAAATCTTTATTATTACATCATTTAATATTCTTTGTTAAGTATAAATAAGTCACATTTCACATATTTAAGTAAATCATATCAAATTTTTTTTTTTGAAAAATAATAGTGAGGAGCATAAGAAATCTGAAAAACATGAAACATTGAGAAGGTGAAATAACCAAGGAAAGATATCAAGCATCAGAACATCAGATTGTATTCTATAGTGGATGTGAAGAAGATATTTGAAAATTAAGAAAGGATTAATAAAAAGAAAAAGTTCTTTAGGCAGAAATATCTAGATCACAAACTCATCAAAAAAATTGAGTCTGAAAATGCAAGGCTTTTACATTCATTTTGAAACAATCGTACCAAGGAAATATCAAAAAGATTGTGATTATCTGCAAAGACTGGCTCTATTGCTTCACTTTTGAACTGATCAAATGGATCTTTGTTAAGCATTATACAAAGATCATGATATTCAGTTTAGATGTTAACATTAATGATATTAAATCAGATGAGCTTGCTAAGAACTTATTATTAATCATTACTATCTTCACAGCAAGATTCTATGGGTTCAGATCAGCTGATAATTGAAAATGATGAAGAGAGATTGAAAACATGACGGATTTATCCAATACCTGAAGAAAGAGAAAAGCTAAGAAAGTAGATAGAAATCATAAAATAGACATATAATAAAGTTTTTGAGATGGTGCAAGATGACGGGATCACTGACATGAGTATCATATGAAAGTACTACTTGAATAATGAATGCTTCATAACTGAAGAATGGTAAAAAAGACTTTTAGAAAGGTATATTTGTACGTGATCTGACAATTGATGATTGTAAACAAAACAAATAAGAAGTTGTACAAAAATAATTATTAAATAAAGTATTAATCGAAAAAGAATCAAATATAAACCATCTTGATCCTTACTAGGGATTGGAATAGAGAATAGAAAACAATACACATTCCTAAAGAATATCATCATTTCAGAATGACCACTGGAGATTAATAATATAGTTAACATAACTATGAATTATCTGAGACATTTTTACTTATGTATTTTCATTCTTTTAGAAATTATTGACAACCAAAATAATATTTGTAAAAAGGTAATCTTGCTAAATCCAGGTATTTACATATTTATTTCCAGTTATAATCCTAACAGTCAATTGATTGATTAAGATAACGATGATATTAACAAAGTATTCAAAATTATCCAAAAGTATGATAAATTACAGAGTGACAAGGATCTTACTTTGGGAAGAATAAACAAAAGAAAGAGATTTTAATTGAAAAAAATGCTACAAATCATACAATGAATCTGTAATTTGATAGATAAATGCTATCACCGGCTGACCCAATGGTTATGTTAGAATTATGAGATCATTTTATTACCCAAATTCGAAACATCACATATTATACTCAAGAATAAAAGAAAGATCCGATTGAGGACAACTCATGCAATGCTAACCTGGTCACATTTTAGATTTCAAATGTTTTTTTTACACAAGATAAAAGAATACAAGTATTGCAAGGTTATTGTGTATACCAAGGAGTATACTTCTAAGATGTGTGGGCATTGCAGAAAAAACAATGACAAACTGGATGGTTCTAAGACTTTTCAGTATAATTCATGCAAGGTGGAGATGGATCAGGATGCAAACGGGATGAGAAACATCTTACTCAAGTTGTTAACAGAGGATCAGGTTTTGGCCTGACTTTGGGACTTGAACCTATATGGGATATGATATGACTAACTCTGTTTATTCATATTGGATTCAATTTCAAGGGCTGATCGAATTTGTTGTTTGCATAGCCATGTATTCTATTTGTAAATAATAATAATAATAATAAATAATGGATTAACGTTGTGATGTTACAGTAACATTTTAACGATCCAATCCGGTTTCTTGGAGAACGTCAAAACTTGGATTTCGTCTTTCAAAAAACGACTGGGTTACTTTATGTATATGGTTGGTCAAACAACTTGAACAAACAAAAGACTTAAAGCATAGAAGTCGTTCAGGTTGCTCAAAGCGATTTATTCCTATTCAACGTTGATACTCTTGGTCGAATTGCAAATTCGCACAAATATGCATTGAAACTTTCCAAACATATGTCTTAATATTGCAGCCCGAACGGTTTGAGGAAAGCTTGGATATAAAGCCAATACGTACCCTTTAAAGTTCACTAGTGTGATATTTTGCACAAAGGTAACCCATTCGGTTTGACATTTTAACTCAATGACCATGTTGATCGTTAATAGGAGATACAGTCGACCCCTATAGTCACCTGTTATATAGTCACTCCCCACTTAATTAAAAAAAATCCTCATTAATAAAAATGGCAGAGGTCACTTTATTCCACCAGAACTTAACGTTTAAACTTTATTTGATGTATTATAAATTACATAACAGAACTTTTAAATATAAAATCTATGATGTTTCTGATTTTTTAATCATGTTTTTGACTCTTTCCTCAAGATCAAATAAATGACCATCATATGCGTCTGGTGCTATTTCTCTAAGCGCAGATGCAAGTTTAAATAAATATTCTCGATTGGAACCGCTCGGACCTATTGGGAGAAAATGAAACTGAAATTAGTTCGCGAAATAAAAATAATATTGAACAATTAAGATAGCATAAATTACTTTCCAATACATTCACATATTTGTAAAGCCAAGGAATTAAGAGGAGCTGGTCCGACGTATTCTTCATTTTTGGTTGTGCCAATATATACCATCGCCTAATATAAGGATATTATTTTTTGACTCCTTACGATCATTTGAAAGGAACGGATAAAGGCTTACATTCTTTACAATGGGTTCTCCACTTCCAAGCTGATACACATCCAAATAATGTATAGTGTATCCATTCTAAAAACAAAATAAAATAAATTCAGTACACTTTTCTCCAAAAAAAAATAAAATAAAATTCAAGATCTTAAACCTTCTCTCGATAATCCAAATAGTCCATCATTTCCTTAATGTCTTCCTCGCTAATTTTGTAGGCAATACCCCAAGTAACATCGTCCTCTTTATGATCGTGCTAGGGAATCAAATTGAATTAAAATTGAATTAATTGATATCGGACCTAGAAAAAGAAAAAAAGATTGACTTACAAAATCGTCAAGTAATTTCCACTCTTCAATAGGGATCAATGTAACAACTCGACCAGGTTTTTCTATAGTTCCTCGATGGTCCGTACTTCGCTGAAGAAAAGGTAATGATTCATATAATATCACGAAATATTCTCAATCGTTAAATTTAAGGTGCCGATAAAACTTGGTTTTGATAATTGAAAGTACATGCCTGCCAAAACCTCCGAACATGTCCTTTAATATATCCTGGTACCCTAAAGTATTATATATTTTTTAGTTTGGCACTCCGAATCTCGTGAAATAAGATTTCAAATATAAATGACAAATATTAACTTTTTATTATATGCTGGTGGCGGTTTCCAAACTAGTGAACCATATCCGAATACCCAATATTCTGTTTTATCGGCTTCTTCTGGAACAGACGTCGTTTTTGATTCAACTTCTATAGAATTCATTTGAATTTTAGAAACCTGTCTTGCATGCCGCAGCCGCAGTGATTAATAATATGGTCATCCATTTAAAACACAGTTTATCCGAACATTTATTGAATGAACTCTTCACAATTCACAAAATTTAATTAATCTACAACAAACTTTTTTTTTAAAAAAAAAAAACAATGTATAACGCTTCAAACTCGGAATCCCAAGCTTCTCCAGTTACTGGCCCTGAGCATTCCAATAGGGGCAATCGTCGCCATAACAACTATCGTAGACATCGAGGTTTTCGCCCAAATAGGCACTCTACCCCTCAAGAACAAACTATAAATAATGCTAGTCAAAACCATAAAGTTACACCAACCGTTATTCCAACCGTCACTGATGTTCCTTCTAATTCGGACGGAGATCAAGGTTCTCAAAATGAAAACGAATGTTTTATCTGCGCAGAAACCGTTCATTATTATGCCGTTCCAGAATGTAACCATAAATCTTGTCATGTATGTTCGTTGAGGTTAAGAGCATTATACAAATCTAAAAATTGCGCTTACTGTAAGGTAACTATTATTTGATGCTAATTAAAAAATATAACCGTGGTTAAATAGAAATCTAAATTGACTTAATATCCAGACAGAACGAATTAAGGTTATATATACCCGAAATCCCGATAAAAAATTCCAAGAATTCCAGGAAGACGATATTCCCTTCTTTGACAAAAAATTGAATGTCTATTGTGAGGATCAAGAAATGTTTGATGATATAATGCTCACGTTGAAATTTAATTGTCCAGATAAAAATTGTGAAATATCTTGTGATGGATGGGGAGATTTGAGGCGACACGTTAAAAAAGATCATCATCTAAAGTTATGGTAAGATGTAGCTTTTACATTAAGTATTAGAAAGTATTACAAGTTGAACTATCATTAAATACAAACTCTGAATTATTAGTGATATTTGTACTCATAATAAAAAAATCTTCGCACATGAACATACTCTTTTCACTTTCAAAGGGCTTGAAAAGCATTGTCGTGATGGTGATGAAGAAACGGGTTTTAGTGGACATCCTGAGTGTCAATTTTGTGAAACACTCTTTTATGGTGATGATGAACTCTACGATCATTGTCGTCATTCTCATGAAGAATGTTTTATTTGCGTTAGAAATGGTATAAGGCATCGTTATTATATTGACTATCATGCATTGGTATGTATAATAAATTTATCATTTTATTTTATTAAATTTATTTATCATAATTCCTTTGTTAATATTTAGGAAAAACATTTTGGGCTGGAACATTTTCGCTGTTTAAACCCATTATGCTTGGAAAAAAAATTTATCGTGTTTGAATCAGATATTGACTTAAAAGCTCATGATGTAAGTTATTAATGGTTAAAACTTTTTTTATTTTGAAGTAATAGAGGTTTGAATTATATTTTAATTAATTTATACAGGTAGAAGCTCATGAATCTAATTTCAGTGGACAAAGAGCTAGACGTGAGGCGAGGAGAATTGATATTAACATTAACTTTGCAGATTCATATTCACGCGATAGGAGACGTCGGATAAGTCGCGAAAGACAGGAAAGACAGGTAAGAATATCCTGTCATTTCAACACGAGATAATCAAGTGCAAAAAATTTTTTATACATTTTAAAAAATATAATTAAATTTTGTACTTTTTTTAAATATTTATTTGAAATTAGTCAAAGTGTCTAAATTTTTAAATAATTTTTAAATGTTTAGTCAGATAGACGGATTGGCGGTGAAGTTGGCGGTGGAGTTGATAGAAATGCCGAAATTGATGATATGACACGTCAAACTCAGGATCTTAATTTAGATTCCACTACTAGCACTACAAATGAAATCAATGTTAATGCGAGAGCAGTGAGACCACCGCCAGGTTTTGGTGTTTTGTCTCCTGATGAAGTGACCGGACCAGAGAATGAGTTGCCATCAGAAAATGAGTTGGAAATACGTAATATGTTTTCTATTTCACGGAAAGAAGATTTCCCTGCACTGAATGCTTCAATGAGGGTAGCTACTAATAATGGCTCAGGTACAAATATAAATTATGCTGCCAAAACAAAAGCCAATAAGCAAAAGCAGAGAAATAAATCTACGCCTACGAACTTATCACCTTCACCTACACCTACACCTACACCTCCGCTATATCCAGTTGCAACTAGTGGTAGTGTTAGTGGTAGTGGTAGTAGAATTTTAGTCACGCCTAATCCCCCTCAAGCACCATTATCCGAATCTAATATTACTAATAAAGTAAAAGCTATTGCCTTTCCTCCTTTACCGTCCGCGAATCAATCAACTTCACCATCAACAAGTAGTAGTACTACTAGTACTAGGGTAAAGGCTTTCTCTAGTGTCATTGATTCGGAACCTTTGAGGTATTTCTTCTTATCCTTTTCATTACAGTAAAACTTTGGATAGGTTCCTAATTGATTTATTTATTATTTTATTTTTTCTAGTCGTGAAGTTGGTTTTTTTCAACGTGTCAATACGTACTTATCCGATAATCCTGCTAAGATTGATGAATTCAATTCATTGACTGCAGCATACAATAATTCAACCTTTGATGCATCATCGTATATAGAATTTTTGTTGCCTTTGTTTAATAAAAATACAGGCACCGTTGGAAAAGTTGTGAAAGGTTTGGTATCTATATTAGAGGATGAGAAAAAGTCGACTGAATTATTGAGGGCATGGCAAGATCATAAAGTTAAGGTAAGCATTTGTGAATTACATAATTTTCAATAGTTAAATAATGATTTCAATTACATTTACATAAACTTTACTATTTTATATATTGCAGCGAACTGCTGATTTCCCCGCTTTAGAACCGGTCTCCTTACACACACCTGGTGTGATTAGTAATTCGAGATCACCCTCATCACCCTCCTGGAATAAACCGTCGGCTCGCGTATTAGTTATTAAATCTTCAACTACTCGATCTCGTGGTATAAAAACAAATAGCGGTACCCGTGTCTGGGACCAAATAGCCGCTATTGCTGAATCAAGAAACAAGGAAGGAAAGAATTCAACATTCCCTTCACTCACAACAGCTGCTAGTAATTCTGCTAATGATAATAATGTTTGGAAAGGATCTGAACCGCAATTTGTTCAACCACCTTCACGTAATGAATCTACTTCCTCATGTACTACAGCTTTTGTTAAAGGTAGACCTACTATAGCTGAAAATAATGGATTTCCCAACTTACCATTGACTCCAACATCCTCTCGATCTAAAAATGATGGGCAAGAAAAAAATGTATGGGGACAAGGTGGAGCATTTGCATCTATAGTATCTGATAATAATCAAAATGAAAATGATAGTGAAGATGATTCTTCATATAATGATAGTTCTAAAGAAGGGACCAAGAAAAAAAAGAAACAAAAAAAGACAGTTTTATTTCAAAGCGGAAAGAGACATGGAAGTTGAATAATTCTTTGATTTATTATTATTATAACGTGTTTATAAAGGCGTCAACATATTTTGGCTAGGATCTTATATATTACATATAATAAATAGTGGTATTATTAGTAATATATATCATCGTTCTAACCTTTTATCCAAGTCTCCCTTAATAATAATTTTAATGTGTATTATTTAAACTTATTTTATTATTGTATATTTAAAGATATTTCTAAAAACAATAAAGATAAAAAGTCTAAAGGTTCAAATAATTATATTTAAAAATAATTACTAATTATTATATCTTACTGATTTATAAACCTTTAAGTATAGAAAAGTTTGATAATTAATATTTTTTAAATAGTTTTTTTTAATTTAATTATTAAATTATTAGATGATTTGTAATCTATTATTACACAAATAGCTAAATTAAATTATGTATTATTATGATATAAAAAAAAAATTGTGAAGTACAGTCAGAACTCGATATAACGATTCTCGATATAACGATCACTTAATAAAATCTTGTTAAAACGATTTTTTTAAAAATTTTGACTTTATATTTGAACATATAAAAATCGTTATATAGAACATAAATTTTGATAACCCGATTTTTTTTTAAAAAATTTCATAGTAAACCAGAAGGTTCGCTATATCGAGTTCTGACTGTAATCAGATTCTATTTCAAGTATAACAGGATATCTAATTCTCGAAAAGATAAATATAACTATGAATTTCTTTAAGATCATTAAAGTAAGCTTTAATTTGTAAGTGAAAGTTCGACCTTTACTTGTTCTGATATTTCTTTACAAGTAGTTCTGAAGCTTTTACTTTCTCTACCCCACGAAACACTTATAAGTAAATTTATTTCATGTGGTGGTGGTAAAGGAATTTCGTTTAATTCCATCGTCTTGATGAAAATACGACGATAAATAGTCAATGAATTAGGTACTTTCGCTTCTTTCTTATTTCTTTCAGAAATAAAATCTTTAGGTGACAAAAGAAGATAGGTACGATTCATGAGATTTCTGATGTGATCTAATTGATTCATTATGAGTAACGAGAAGGAATGATTTTAATGATGTTTAACACTAAATTTAAAGAGAAAAGGGAACTGGTTGCGATTCTTTTTAAGTAAAGGAGTAATTGAATTAAAATTAAATAAAAAATTTTCTAATTATACCGTGAACAAAATTAATTGATTTTAGTCATATCGGTCGTGAGATTGTTATTTCCTTAATACGCTATGACAAAACGTTTCGATATACAATAAAGCTTTTTCACTATTATTTATATTATTGAATCTTGGTACATACTCTTCAACTTTGAGAATTGAGGAATTTGGTCTAAGATTATAATATGTATATTCCTGTTTATTTTGTCAAAAAAAAAAAAAAATATTGAAAAATAAGATAAATTTATAAAGAATTTTTTTAATATGGTAAAAAAAGTAAATTCAACATACATATTGAATGTATTGTAAATTCACCGACATTTGTTATTCTGAATGGTAAACCATAAAAATATTTACCTTTTTTTATAATATTTTGTCTAATGCAAGTTTAAGTAATTTGTATGAATTCAAAAAAAAAAAAAAAAATGATAAAACGATCGGGTACTTTTATGTGCCGCGTCGATAACGTGATTCCAATTATTTAAAGGGTCAATTAGTGGATCCCCTTAATTTGGCAAATTTTAATAGAACCCGGGTGGTTAGTATCCGGGTACATTATATTATTTAATCATACGATTTCTACTAATTGTACAACATATACTAAATTAAGTTAGTATATTTATTTATAGATTTTATTATTGTAATTATGCTATCATTACTGCGAATAGCATAGCGGTCATGCTTAATTTTATCACATTTTGCAGATCATTTTGCCGATAATTTGCCGATCATTTTTCATTTTATCACATATAATAAACACCGTAAAAATGATTTTTATTCAAGTTAATTAGCTCCGATTGGAAAATCCTACATAATAATATACATTGAAATTTTACATATAGCTAAATGTTATTACC